>JAACNH010001136.1:25705-99725 GCA_019447015.1 Hymenochirus boettgeri
TCGTCCCTTCTCCTCTTTACTAGGTTCTGAACCTGTGCCATCTGCCTTGTCCCTTGTCCTCTTTACTGGGTTCTGAATCTGCGCCATCTGCCTCGTCCCTTCTCCTATTTACTGGGTTCTGAGTCTGTGCCACCTGCCTCATCCCTTCTCCTCTTTACTGGGTTCTAAACCTGTACCATCTGCCTTGTCCCTTCTCCTCTTTACTGGGTTCTAAATCTGTGCCATCTGCCTCGTCCCTTCTCATATTTACTGGGTTATGAACCTGTGCCATCTGCCTTGTCCCTTCTCCTCTTTACTGGGTTCTGAACCTGTGCAATCTGACTTGTCCTTTCTCCTATTTACTGGGTTCTGAACCTGTGCCATCTGCCTTGTCCCTTCTCCTCTTTACTGGGTTATGAACCTGTGCCATCTGCCTCGTCCCTTCTCCTCTTTACTGGGTTCTGAACCTGTGCCATCTGCCTCGCCACTTCTCCTCTTTACTGGGTTCTGAACCTGTGCCATCTGCCTCCTCCCTTCTCCTCTTTACTGGGTTCTGAACCTGTGCCACCTGCCTCGTCCCTTCTCCTCTTTACTGGGTTCTAAACCTGTGCCATCTGCCTTGTCCCTTCTCCTCTTTACTGGGTTGTGAACCTGTGCCATCTGCCTTGTCCCTTCTCCTCTTTACTGGGTTATGAACCTGTGCCATCTGCCTCATCCCATCTCCTCTTTACTGGGTTCTGAACCTGTGCCATCTGCCTTGTCCCTTCTCCTCTTTACTGGGTTCTGAACCTGTGCCATCTGCCTCGTCCCTTCTCCTCTTTACTGGTTCTGAACCTGTGCCATCTGCCTCGTCCCTTCTCCTCTTTACTTGGTTCTGAACCTGTGCCATCTGCCTTCTCCTTTCTCCTCTTTACTGGGTTCTGAACCGGTTCCACCTGCCTTGTCCCTTCTTCTATTTACTGGATTTTGAACCTGTGCCACTTGCCTCATTCTTTCTCCTATTTACTGGGTTCGGAACCTGTGCCATCTGCCTTGTCCCTTCTCCTCTTTACTGGGTTTTGAACCTGCGCCATCTGCCTTGTCCCTTCTTCTATTTACTGGGTTTTGAACCTGCGCCATCTGCCTTGTCCCTTCTTCTATTTACTGGATTCTGAACCTTTGCCACTTGCCTCATTCTTTCTCCTATTTACTGGGTTCTGAACCTGTGCCATCTGCCTTGTCCAACTGATCCAACTGGCTACACTGTACCCTAATTTAGGGAGAAGGAAAGCAGAGAATGGACCTGCCTCTCCCTTCTCCTCTTTACTGGGTTCTGAAACTGTGCCATCTGCCTCGTCCCTTCTCCAATTTACTGGTTTGAACCTGTGCACCTGCCTCATTCTTCTCCTATTTACTGGGTTCTGAACCTGTGCCATCTGCCTGCCCTTCTCCTCTTTACTGGGTTCTGAAACCTGTGCCATCTGCCTTGTCTCTTGTCCTCTTTACTGGGTTCTGAATCTGTGCCATCTGCCTCATCCCTTCTCCTATTTACTGGGTTCTGAGCCTGTGCCATCTGCCTCGTCCCTTCTCTATTTACTGGGTTCTAAACCTGTGCCATCTGCCTCGTCCTTCTCCTATTTACTGGGTTATGAACCTGTGCTGTCTGCCTTGTCTTCCTCCTATTTACACACTGGGTTCTGAACTGTGCACCACTGCCTCATCCCTCTCTTCTTTACGGGATTTCTGAACCTGTGCACCACCCTGCCTTGTGTCCTTTCTCTATTACTGAGTTCTGAACTGTGCCACCTGCCCGTTCTTTCGCCTGTTTACTGGGTTCGAACCTGTGCCCCTTCCTCATCCTTTCTTCAATATACTGGGTTTCTGAACCTTTGCCAGTCTGCCTTGTCCCTTCTCCTCTTTACTGGGTTCTGACCAGTGCAAATCTGACTGGTCCCTTCTCCTCCTTTACTCAAAGGTTCTGAACCTGTGCCATCTGCCTTGCCCTTCTCCTCTTTACTGGGTTCTGACCTGTGCCATCTATGCCTCGTCCCTTCTCTCTTTACTGGTTCTGAAACCTGTGCCATCTGCCTTGTCCCCTTCCTCCTTTACTGGGTTATGACCTGTGCCATCTGCCTTGTCCCTTCTTCTATTTACTTGTTCTGTGACCTGTGCCCTTGCCTCTTCCCTTCCTCCTCTTTACTGGGTTCGGAACCTGTGGCCCATCTGCCTCGTCCCTTCCTCCTCTTTATACTGGGTTCTAAAACCTGTGCCATCTGCCTCGTCCCTTCTCCTCTTTACTGGGTTCTGACCTGTGCCATCGTGCACTTGTCCTTTCCCTCTTTACTGGTTCTGACCTGGTGCCACATCCCTGCCTTGTTCCCTTCTCCTCTTTACTTGGTTCTGAACCTTTGCCCTCTGCCTTCTCCTTTTCTCCTCTTTACCGGGTTCTGAACCGGTGCCCACCTGCCTTGTCCCTCCTTCTATTTACTGGCTTCTGACCTGTGCCCTTCCTCATTCTGTCTCCTATGTCTGGGTTCTGAACCTGTGTCATCTCCTTTCCTTCTTCCTCTTTTACTGGGTTTTGAACCTGCGCCAGCTGCCTTGTCCCTTCTTCTATTTACTATTACTGGATTTCTGAACCTTTGCCACTTGCTTCATTCTTTCGCCTATTTACTGGGTTCTGAACCTGTGCCATCCTCCTTGTCCACACTGATGCCACTGCTACACTGTAACCTAATGTGGGAGAGGAAAGGTTGGCAGAGAGAATAGACCTGCCTTCGTCCCTTCTTCCTCTTTACTGGGTTCTGAAACTGTGCCAACATCTGCCCTTTCCCCCTTCTCCAATTTTACTGGGGTATGAACCTGTGCCACCTGCCTCATTCTTTCTCCTATTTACGGGTTCGAACCTGGTGCCATCTGTTCTGCCTTGTCCCTTCTCCTCTTTACTGGGTTCTGAACCTGTGCGTCTGCCTTGTCCCTTCTCCTCTTTACTGGGTTCTGATCCTGTGCCATCTGCCTTGTCTCTTGTCCTATTTACTGGGTTCTGAGCCTGTGCCATCTGCCTTGTCCCTTCTCTTCTTTACTGGGTTCTAAACCAGTGCCATCTGCCTCGTCCCTTCTCCTATTTACTGGGTTATGAACCTGTGCTGTCTGCCTTGTCCTTTCTCTTCTTTACTGGATTCTGAACCTGTGCCACCTGCCTTGTCCTTTCTCCTATTTACTGGGTTCTGAACCTGTGCCACCTGCCTCGTTCTTTCTCCTGTCTTTTGGTTCCTTATCATTGTGTGGTATCTGGTATTGTGTTTTATCAATTGTATGTATATGTGTTTCGTTTCTGTAGTGATATCATTGTGTTTTTAAATCTTTTGGGTATGTCTCATGTGTTATATCTGTATTTCAGTGTTATATGATGTATCGTTGTGTTTTATCATTTGTGTGTCTATCGTTGTGTTTTATCCATTGTACGTGTTGATCATTAGTGTATTGTTTTATTTCTGACATTGTAAGTGTAATCATGTGTTTTATCATGTAGTGTATCATTGTGTTTGATCGTTGTAAGTGTATCATTGTGTTTTATCATTGTATGTGTATCATTGTGTTTTTTATCGTTGTAGTGTACTCATTTGTGTTTTATCATTGTAGTGTATCATTGTGAATTGGCCACTCTAAAAGATAACACACCCTTCGTAGTCTCTTATAGGGGAGTGGGCCGTGGGCATGGGAAACATGCAGTCCTGACCCTTTGTCTGATATGCTGCGTATAGGGAGACCACTGGGACTGTGTGTATCCTGATCTTGAAAAATGACAGACAGGAGCTCACAGTTTCTGTCTATTTACCTTTACAACATCTTTACGGGTGTACCCAGCTTAAAGAGTTGAGCATCTACCCAGCAGGATATTTATAATCTGTGACTTCATTACAAAATGTTATTCTTCTCTTTAGGCAAAGCACAATTTGGACTCAATATTTAGTTATAAAAATGCTGTGACTCTCATGCATGATCCTTAAGAACATAATGTTGTACATATCTCTACATCCTGCTAATAACATTGTGGTATGTCAGCCAGGGATCCCGTCCCTAGAGTTGCCATCAAATGTCATTCCTACAGGAGAGAGAGAAATGCGATATACATCTCTTTTTACACATGTTCATTTTTACTGTTTGCCTATAAAAGTGGAAGAAGATGACTTACCAGGTCACCTGAGTTCTGAAGGTCAAATCCAGTCTTGGTTCTCATCTAATATAGGTGAACATATGGCTTTTTTGCTCTATGTAAACCCTTTTGCAATTCCATTACCCAACATGTTAAATCAAATCCCATGGTCACAATCCACATCTCGGCAGATGTACCACAAAATCACATAAAGGATCAGCAAGATGGCAAAAATGAAACAACGCTACAGAATAGCTTTGGTCACAGGAGATATAAGGGACGCAGTATTAGGGGATTTTGACGGAACAATTAGTTGACAATTGCTGTAGTGAGGTGTGAAACGACGATTAAGGGATTGTCCTGGCACATATATAATGCTGTAGAGAACGGTACCAACTAAACCTGTGGAGCATCTGCATTGCTTCGTGCCAAGTTGATGGAAAGGCGAAAATGGTGTTTTGTGCTGGTGACAAGGGAAAGCAGATGACAGTCAGTCGTTAACCACGATTCAAAATCCTCTCTGCACACGTCCATCTGAATTTCCAGCATGAAAGATCAAAGCGTCAACTAGAGCAAGAAAGGACGCACAGATGAAACTTAATGATGCTAAATATCATGCCATGAGGGCACAGCTGTTCCACTTGGCTTCTTTTACTCAAAGAGGAACAGGACACGTTCAAAGTAGGTGTTGAGAACAATCACAAGTGAGGAAAGCTGATAGAAGAAGTAATCACTGACTGCTGGTTCCATGAAAACGTCATCGGCTAAAATGTAGCATGGTGAGAGACATCAGAGGAAGGGACAAAACAAGAAGTTGTGAACATGCTAAATCCTGAAGGGCTGAAGAGTGAACATTCACCTGTTTACCCTGATGACAAAACTACTGAACCTCCAATGAAGATGAGCACAAACACGCTCTCAAGATCTGAGACTCATGTTATGGGAATGGGAAGGCAGTCATTCAGTGTGAAAGATGAAGCTGTGTGTGTGTGTAGTATGGACTGTGTAGTGTGTGGTAGTCTGCAGCCAGGCTGCTGCAGACTGGGAAATAGGTTGATTAGTATTCCACCCAGCAAAGTCTCTCCCTCCTTCCCACCTCAATATCTACTCCTTCCCCTCCTTTCTCACCGCAAAATCCTCCTCTGCTTATTATCTTTCAGTCACTGAAAAAGACACAACCCATGCCTGGGTGTCATTACTGTGTTCCTATAGATACAAACATGTGCACATTACACGTAAACACAAGAAAACCAAAAAAAGAGACTCAACATAGCCAAGTCTGGGGCTAATGAATAATCAGGTTTAAATGAGGGAAACTATTTAAAGGATAACCAACTTAAAAATGTAAACTTTTTAAAATGGGAAGTACAGGGGCAGGGAGGTGGGATTGATTATTTTACCTCACAATATTGTTTCGTTGAGGAGCTACAGCAATTACCGTTTCCATTTGCCAGTTTAGCCTGGCCTGATCTGTATAAAGATAGTGCTGAAGCCAGGAGGAAGACTGGCAGAATCAGTTTTCTTTGGACTGTGCTCCCACAGATACAATATTGGGATGTAGGAATTAGCAGTCCCAATATTGTCCCAGTACTTTTCAGTTTAACTGTTTTTTTGGGGGGTTTTCTTTTAAAAACCTGTACACACAATAGTTATCCTTTAAGCACATGATATATTGGTGTATGGCTGTGGAATAAAAGTATACTCCTGGTTTTAATTGAGCCGATTTTAAATCAATATCGAAAGAGTAAGATCAGGTTTTTTTCTGTTTTCTACTTTAATTTAACTGTTGTGCATTGTATTTTTCAATAAAACAGTTCATAGCAGTACCGGTTTTGTGAATATCCTGCACATCAAACGAAAATGGGTAAAGGCTTAGGCCCCACTATACTGCTCCATGTGATGCTGGGGTCCCGCGATGGTGCAAACTGATACAATACAGAAAATAGATCACATGGCACACAAAGTGGGTTGATATTACATTTAGACAATATAAATGTAGCAGTTCTTCGTTTGATTGGAGAAGTCATTACAGTTTAACATATGGCTAAAAGCTCAGCATATCCCAGACTAACAAATGTGCTGGGTGATGCATTATCTGATAACAGATTGAGCTGGAATTCTGGAACTATATTCAGTTACTGGAGTTCTGGAAGGCAAGGCCAGTTAAAGATTAGGGTCTTTTAGTAATTATGTTATAGTTATTGACAATGGGAAGTTGGCAGCTAGCATCAATATAGTGAATTGTAGGAGTAACGTTTTCTTTCAACGGGTTTCAGTAACAGAATCCTGGGGGAAAAACAGCAATTTAGACAATTCAAATTTTATAGTTATCGACCAACTAGGATTGAGCTGCGCTCTTCAACCATTCCATCATTTAGTTAGTGAATAATTTGGAATTTTTGCTTTTCAACAAAAATGTTTAAATTGTTTAATCTGACCTTTTTACTTGCCATCTTAGTGATGTGATAGGCGAGTTGATCTTAGCAGCGCAATTTGTTATAGAGGTGGGGCTGGATTATTCAGATATTAAGTAGGGACAGGATAGGATGAGGGTAACCACTAGAAAGTTCTAACAGACTAATGGGAAGGGAAAGTCATGTGGATCGGAGGGAGGCAGGTCGTCTGTCCAGTCAGGATTGTGCGGCTTAGAGGAAGTCTTTAGTTAGTAATGGGCTTTAGTTACACTTATTACAGGTCGAGACAGTACGCTCAGGCTGGCCACTCCTTTGCAATTAGGATTTTCAACCTCCGATTAGTTATTTGATTAAAAAGAACATCCTTCAACCTTCTATCATCCTGGTTCCTGCTTGTGATCTGTCCAGGTCACAAGAACGGCATCCTTTGAAATTTGATATCACACATTTGAAAAGTCTGAACATGTATGTGTGAACAAAGCGGTTTTTGAGATATCCACAGGAGTCTCTTTCCCTGGATTTGCCTTTAACATACTACTTTATGTCCTTCGATGGTCAGGCTGGAGTGGAGAACAGTAGCTGGATCTATTATCATGTTCTCTAAGTTATACCTCAATAGGTATGGTACTGGTTAAAAGGTAGAGTGCAGGAAAAAACTAAATACAGGGTGGCAATTTTGCCATTCCATTAATGTTCTGTCATGCTGGCTTCTCAGAAAAGACAGCGCTAGATACATTGATGGCCCACCCAGGCAATATATGGGTTGAAATAAATGTTTTAAAATGGGTGAAAAAAAGTTTGATTTTAAGGGCAACTGTAGTCCTCCTAAATGTTAGGTAATAAAAAGCCCACCCTCTTCTTTCTTTAAAATTCTTGGATGACCATCCTGGCAAACAGCCTGTGAGAAAATATTGCGGTGAATGTTACATTTCCTGCTCGATTAGTTGCGGAATCACCTGACCCCTGGTGCCTCTTCAACGCTCATTGAGCAGAGGAGGTGACAGATACAATTGCCAGAAAGGAATAGAACTTATCATATAATATTTGGCCCAAATGCCTATATTACACTGGTGGAATAGCAGATGGGGTTGCAGCAGATACAACAAGGTGGACAGTGCCTTTAAGGTGTGTAGTGCTTACTGACTACTACTGGACTGACGAAAATTTACTTACCCAGAGCTCGCATGACAGGAAAATCAGTTTCCCCTGTTTATTCAAAAAAAAACGTGGCGTATCATCAGGGACGAGGGCCGGGAGGTAAGAGGGCCAGCACCAACCCTTCAGAGTTTCCACCATCCCCCTGTAGAAGATACCGCACTTACTGTTTTAAACATCTGATCGCCACTTGAAGTAAAGATAGGTGCGTACTGAATAGAAGTTCGGTTCACATATTTTACACAGCTGATCGCACTATCTTACTTTTTAAAACAGCTAAGCAAAGATCTTTGGGGAGGGGGGTGTCGGGAGCCCCAGACTCCATTCCCGCAGGGGGAATGGGGGAAAACATTGATACCACTTTATTTGAGTCTTTCTCCCATTTTTAAATAGAAGCTATAGCCCAATACGAATAAGAAATGTGAAAAAAAAGTTGACCCTCTAACACTTTCACCTTATCTTGTTTTTATTGCGACATTTAGAAATATTTATGTAGCATTTTAATCATCAATAGACATCTCAAATTTAAACCTTCTACATAATAAAATTCCAGTTGCGGCTATTGGCTAAATTATAATAAATGTATCTTCTATAACTCTTAAAACTCAGCCAGAGACTTAAAGTTGCACAATTTCTAAAGCTAATTACCTTAAACAAAAGCACAATATAGGAATTTTCCTTCCCACAAATCAGGTTTTTTGGTTGTTTTTGGTAACTGACCCTTAAATTCACTCGAACCATAGCTCTATTAATTAGATCTTTAGTTTCTTTTCATCCACCCTAAATGGATATATAAGCCAACATCAATTAACCCTCTCATCACCCAACATCCCCTTTTCATTTATTACTTCCCAATAGCAGCGATACAAACCACTCCACTACATTCCAAAATGTCCCTGATCACCAACAACTGACAGACCGGTCCATCTTCTACTGGTTCTGAATGGCACGTCCTAATTGCATAATCTCCCTTAGTACGTCCTGACTCATTCCACTAAATCACTCCCTATTCCTCTATTTCGATTTACTATTTAAGAGACCTAACCTCTGGTGTCCATCTGCATGTATTGATCTATGAAATTTCATTATCATTATTTGCTGCACACATGGGTCCAGTTTTACCTGTATCCATCACTCCTCCCAAAAGCAAACAATTCACACTATTCCGTAAGGTTATTATTTATATGGTCGTGTTTTCATTATAGTAGTGTCAAATTTCCATGCACTTTCACTTCCCCTACATAACCTACAGAATGAGATGTAATTCTTACCATGCCCTCATCCCAAACAAACATTCCAAAATTTTATGCCTTTCCCCCCCTCCATACATATTCATGTACTTTTCTAATGATTACTTGTACTCTCAAATCTCCTAGAGACCATACTTGTGTGAGTACGATACCCCACCCTCGAACATCTCAAGATTGACCTTGTTTTTTCGCTCCTAAGTTCTGTTTACTCCTTTGCTCCTTACGGTAGTTCTTTGGGCTTGGTTTTTCTGGATTTATAGTGAAATGCATTAGTTAATGATATCATATACAAATAGATTAGAACTGTTGAGCTTTAGGTATACTATAGTATGCATAGTCTCAATTGTTTGACTTTGTTCACCATTGTATTGCAAGTCGGTGTTAGGAGCATGATTCCCAGACATCAACTTGCCTTAACCAGAGTTTGTTTTAAAACTATCGGTTAAGGATAGAGCGCATATGAATCACTTCTCTTTATCTCCCCTCATTTTATGACATGCTAATTCAATGTAGGTGGATTGAGAAGTCTTCTATTCTAACTCCCGTCTCGTAGAGATTTTGTTCTCTTTTGTTTGGTTTCCTTCTTTTTTGTTTTCGTATTTTCTGTAGAATTATGTCTTCCATATACAAAGTCAATGGCGGACTAATTGAGAATCCTTTTGAATCGACATTCAAGCTATTTTAATCTCATCCGGGAATGATGATAAGTCCACGAAACGCGGATTCGTTTTGAGTTTCGCGATGTATTGGGAAATCCCAAAGCTTCAAAGGAAGACGGAACAAATAGGCTTCGAATGCATTTCGATTACAAAATGATAAGCTAGTTCTAATTTCGTAAATGTCGAAGGTTGACCCGAAAATACATCGGAATTATTTCGCGTTTCGTATTTTCTAGTATGAACATAAGTTATCAAGATTTAGAAATAGGATTCGATAAAAAGCGAAAATTGCTCTTTAAGTCTTGAAACCGACTGATCTGTCCAGTTTCAGACGGAACATTTGGATTTCGTATCCGAGGGGTTCGTGTTGGATCCGGGTCCGAGTTGGAAAACGTAGTATCCCATCTATAATGGAATCTAAATATAAAAAATCCTTTTATTAGCAACTAAAATAATGAAAAGTGAAGCTTTCAAGCACTAGGCTCTTTCCAGGCTATGAAGAAGCCTAAGTGCCTCGAAAGTGTTTCATTTCTCATATTAGTTAGCCAAAAAGCACTATTTTATACCAAGATGTCGTCTACTTTTCTCTTAAGGCACATGGTACAATTCTCTAAATTACTCTTGTAATTACCCCAATGTGCTGTGTTGCCAGGAGAGTACATGAGAAAATCAAATAAGGAGAATTAGGTTTTTTTTTCCTTTATCTCAGCTGTTACATATATGTGTACTCTAACTGCAAATTTTAAAGGGCATGTCACCCAAAAAACTATAATCCCCCCAACTATGGCCCCACCATGTAGTGTAGTTTAATCCTTACCTCCACATCCAGCTCCATAGGGTTCTCCGTTAAACCCCCCCCCCCCGATCCCCTACACCCGGAAGGTCCCAAAACTCACAGGAGGATAGCAGGGCTATGGCATGCTATCTTGCCTCCGGTAGATTTTTGCCATGCGTACTGCAGCCCTTCCCCCCTCCCTCCTCTCCCTCCCTCTCCCTCCGCGTTCTTACTATCCTCCCCCTAGCAGAAAATTTCCCCATATATGTGTCTCCCCCATGTCCCCCAGCCGCTATTTTTTTTTTCAAAAAGCTCCCCAAACTCTTACTACCCTCCGCTTTCCTCGCTGCACTGAATGACCGGCAGCCGCGTCCGTGATTGGCGCAGCTCAGCCATAACAGACGCGACTGCCGGTTCCCGCCCCTCTGCTGCATTCTCGCAAGCAGAGGGCGGCAGTGGGCGGAGGAAGACGAGGGGAGGTAAGTAAGAGCTTTGGGGGGCTTTCTGAAAAAATATTTATGCGGTGGGGCTGGGAGACATGGGGAGCAGCATATTAAAAATCAATTTTAGGGGGGACATACCTTTAAAAATGTAAAATAAAACTGTTATTTGTATTTTACTTCAAGATATGTGTGGCCCATCCCCACTTACCTAACCACGTGTTGCCCACGAATAGCTATACCCAAATGCAAGCTTCTGCCACTAATAAGAAATCTCCTGATAATGAGTAAATGTGTTTTTCTTCTCTATGAATAACCCCCATAGAGTCCACAGGTCCAATATATACCATAAAAAGTATTAACCAACATTGTAGGTTCATTCTTAATCCACTAGGTGGTGCTTTGTGTCCACATGACTAAAAACATACAATCCAATGAAACTCCTAATGGAAAAGGCTAACAAAATGGTAACAGCACATGTAAGTTCTAAACCATGTATTCAGTTTAGTAGCAATTTGAAACAGATTAGTCACTAATCAATGTTAAGTATTCACACAATATATGTACATTGTTCAAAAATTCCAGAAGAACCGAATATTCATGAACAAGTTAATGTATGCTAACATTTGTTACAAGAAAAAGGCCACGTTAATTTCTTAATTTTAATCACGAGTGTTATTAGTCCAGACAAGTTACCTTCTCATAATCACCATAAATTTGTATAAAAGGGGAATAGACAAGAGAGAAAATTCTCAGGTAAAGGGGCACTTTCCCCTGAAACGTTTGATGGCTGGTTAATAAAATCACATATTTACATATAGGACTATCCTTATCTTGCAAAACAATGGTAACATAAAATGGAAGAAATTTAACGAATGTGGCACTCTGCATCTATTTTGTGTATGAAAGAGAAGTATTCATAGAAAGACAACTAAATTAATAAGGGGTATGGATGGGGACTTTGCAGGCAGATTAGACATGTTAGGGCTATTTACATTGGAAAAGCAACTATATACACAGTGATAAGATCAAATAATGGGCCATATAATAAATCTCTGGCGCATTGTTCTCCAATAGGTATTTTCAAAAGACCTTGTGGACATCTTTCAAGATTAGAAGAAGAAGTTTCCTCTTCAGGTTAGGAAAATTCTTTACATTGAGAACGGTGAAAACTGTGGAACTGTCTTCCAGCAGATGTGGTAATGGTCCATTAAATTGCTTTAGGAGTGGGCGGATATGTTTCTAAAATTCAAAAATATTGAGAATTACTGGTATTAATACATATAGTTCTGGTTGATCCATCCTGCTAGTTGTTTGTTTTACCTTCTCTTGATCACCTTAGGTAGGGTTATCAGCAGGATATATAAAAAAGAAAACCTAACAGAGCACTCACACGCTGTAAAATGACCTGCTATTAATAGCCAAGGATGGCCCAGACAAAATCTAGCATCTGGACTACAAATTTCATAGAAGTCATCACTGGATAATAAAATCGTGCAAACGTTATTAATACCATATACATAAAATCCCCGTTTCCCTAAACAATATACCCTTCCATAGGACCTTCCTTCTAAAATACTAACATGTGACAGCAGCACAGCAAAACCAAAACCAGGCGTCCCCGGTAGTAGGAACTGGTAAATATTCTTGGAGGGTACACTCCCACAATTGGAATCCAAGACAATGTCAATAAGAGAGTCACCCTATTCCAGAGGCAACAAAAATGTTAAGATTAGTACATTCTCCACAACCATCATGTGTATACGGATGCAACCGACAGTTCAGACAGGTTTATAAATCCAGGACTTACTGTCTCAGCTATGGAAGGACTTTCGATGTGCTAGCTTACCCACAGGTCGTTTTATAGCCATATGCATGCTCCCCCACTCCTCTCCCGATCTGTTTCTCCTGGTCATCCTGCTGGCGTGCAGTATCCGTAGTTTAACATCTACTGGGTGCAGTGCTGGGACTCCCTCTATAAACAACTCCTAGCTCACTCCTGTGCTGCTGTTCACACACCAAACAAACTCCAACCGACATCGTTTCACTCATTTAACGTGAGCTTCCTCAGGGTCTCGCAAGCTTTCCGGCTCCATGCTTCTTAAGGGGGTTGGACAACCAGTCCCTCCCTCTGTATAAACCCTTGAGACGTGAAGGTCCTCCTTTAAGTCACAACAATATCATGTACCACTGTATCACTGGGAACTTATTTAACAACTTTAAATGTCATTATTTTGCAACCTTTTAACCAGCATCAATTACCCATTTTTACAACAAAATTCCCATACACCAAGGCTTCAATTAAGCCAAGAAGCTGCTGAAACTTAACTCACGTTCATGCCTACGGCTTATGTGTACCTCTGTTAGGTACTGTTTCTTTTTGATATATTCTATTATCCATTACCGTGAGCGCCGTGGCTACTGTCCGTAACGCGTGGCCACATTATAGGGTGGTGCGGGATCTCACAATATATTTATTGTACATAGGGTTATCAGCAGGGCTGGATTTATACTTTTTTTCTCCCCTAGGCCAGCTTGACTCCTACCTAGTTTCACACGAATTACATGTTTTTTGCTTAAGTAAAATTTTCTAGTGCTAACCAGGCGGTCACATACACAAAGCCTTTTCCTGAAGCTAAACATCGGATCTGCTCAGAAAATGCTACAATACAGTTCATGTTGAAAATAGCTGAAAATATACAACAAGGCTTGAAAATAAGCAAATCAGTCCAGCTTCACTAATTACCTATTATTAAAAATGTCCTCCAGTCCCCAGTCTGTAGCTAAGGCTGGGGGAGAATCAGATCATTGGGTTTATTGGGGTTGCTCAGGGGACGCCACTGGCCACTGCCCCTATGCTTCTTTCTCAGTACAGTCTGATGTGTGTGAGGGTTAATCCACACTACAATGTAATAGTTCCTTCTTCATTGCTATTCGCTGTAAAACTTTTTACGTGACCATAAAGCCATCTATTAGCTGGAATTCTGTGATCTTTTGAGTATACCTGTGCAGAACCGTTTTAAAAATCAGCCAACTATATGGGATTCCATTAACTTGAATGAACCATGTCCCAATACAATAAATAAGTTTCAATTAGGGCAAGGTACAACTGCAGGGAAAGGAAGCACACACAAATTGCAATGTTGTGAGATTTGTATGTGCACCCTAAAGTGCGGTTCCTTTGATGTAGCCCTAATGCAGTACATGCACTGTGAAAAGGGTCAAATTGCAGCGCAGGGCAGGGCGGGGATAGTGGGGTCATCCCCATCCACTGCTACCACAGCGCACACCAAAACGTCCTAGTGGGGCCTAGCCCTTATAAAGTGAGCTACAAGGCAGGTCATTCAATGCTCTGCTTCTCCCTACTTTAGGAGGTGACAGTGTAACTAGTTGGAAGAATAGTTACTATCATGAGATACAAGGCAGGTCTATTCACTGCTTTCATTCTCCCAACATTAGGAGGTGACGTGTAACGGTTGGAAGATTTGTTTACTATCGGTGAGATACAAGGCAGGTCCATTCACTGCTTTCATTCTCCTACATTAGGAAGGGGTGAAGGTGTAACCGTTGGAAGATTGTTACTACGGTGAGATACAAGGCAGGTACATTCACTGCTTTCATTCTCCCTACATTAGGAGGTGACAGTGTAACCGGTTGGAAGATTAGTTACTATCAGTGAGATCAAGGCAGGTCCATTCACTACTTTTCTTCTCCCTACATTAGGAGGTGACAGTGTAACCAGTTGGAATATTATTTACTATCAGTGAGGTACAAGGCAGGTTCATTCATAGCTTTATTTCACCCTACATTAGGAGGAGGTGACAGTGTAACCAGGTGAGATATTAGTTAAATCAGTGAGGTACAAGACAGGTTCATTCACTGCTTTCCTCTCCCTACATTAGGAGGTGACAATGTAACCAGTTGGAATATTAGTACTATCAGTGAGGTAAAAAGCAGGTTCATTCATAGCTTTCCTTCCCCCTAAATTAGGAGGTGACAGTGTAACCAGTTGGATATAGTGACTTTCAGTGAGGTAAAGGCAGGTTCATCACAGCTTTACTTCACCTACATTAGGAGGTGACAGTGTAACCGTTGGAATATTAGTTTGCCATCAGTGAGGTACAAGGCAGGTCCTTCACTGCTTTCCTCCTCCCTACATTGGAGGTGAGAGTGTAACCAGTTGGAAGATTAGTTACTATCAGTGAGGTACAGGCAGGTTCATTCACTGCTTTCCCTCTCCCTACATTAGTAGGTTACAGTATACCAGTTGGTAGAAGTTACTATCAGTGAGATAGAAGGCAGGTCCATTTACTGCTTTCCTTCTCCCTAACATAGGAGGTGACAGTGTAACCATTTGGAATATTATTTACTATCAGGGAGGTAAAGGCAGGTACATTCACTGCTTTCCCTCTCCCTACATTGTAGATGACAGTATAACCAGTTGGTAGATTAGTTACTATCAGTGAGATACAAGGCAGGTCCATTTACTGCTTTCCTTTTCCCTACATAGGAGGTGACAGTAGATTAGTTACTATCAGTGAGGTACAAGGCAGGTCCATTCACTGCTTTCCTTCTTCCCTACATTAGGTTACAGTGTAGCCAGTTGGATCAGTTGGACAAGGCAGATGGCACAGGTTCAGAACCCAGTAAATAGGAGAAAGAATGAGGCAAGTGGCACAGGTTCAGAATCCAGTAAATAGAAAGAAGGGACAAGCAGGTGGCACAGGTTCAGAATCCATATCAGACAATGTTGAAAGGAGAGGCAGGTGGCACAAGTTCAGAATCCAGTAAATAGGAGAAAGAGAAGGGGTGGCACAAGTTCAGAACCCAGTAAAGAGGAGAAGGGACAAGGCCGAGGCACAGGTTCAGACCAGTAAGAGGAGAAGGGACAGTCAGATTGCACAGGTTCAGAACCCAGTAAAGAGGAATGGACAAGGCAGATGGCACAGGTTCAGAACCCAGTAAAGAGGAGGGACGGGGGCAGACAGCTCAGGTTCAGAACCAGTAATTAGAAGAAAGGATGTGCAGGTGGCACGGTTCAGAACCCAGTAAACAGGAGAAAGAACGAGCAGGTGGCACAGGTTCAGAACCCAGTAAAGAGGAGAAGGACAAGGCAGATGGCACGGTTCAGAATCCAGTAAGAAGAGGGACGGGGCAGACAGCACAGGTTCAGAACCCAGTAATTAGAAGAAAGGATGAGGCAGGTGGCACAGGTTCAGAACCCAGTAAACAGGAGAAAGAACGAGGCAGGTGGCACAGGTTCAGAACCCAGTAAATAGGAGAAAGGACAAGGCAGGTGGCACAGGTTCAGAATCCAGTAAAGAAGAGAAAGGACAAGGCAGACAGCACCAGGTTCAAACCCAGTAAATGGAGAAGGGACGAGGCAGATGGCACTGGTTTAGAACCCAGTAAAGAAGAGAAGGGACAAGGCAGATGGCACAGGCTCAGAACCCAGTAAATAGGACAAGAGACAAGGCAGATGGCACAGGATCAGAACCCAGTAAAGAGGAGAAGGGACAAGGCAGACGCACAGGTTCAGAACCCAGTAAAGAGGAGAAGGGACAAGGCAGATGGCACAGGTTCAGAACCCAGTAAATAGGAGAAAGAATGAGGCAGGTGGCACAGGTTCATAACCCAGTAAATTGGAGAAGGGACGAGGCAGATGGCACAGTTTCAGAACCCAGTAAAGAGGAGAAGGGACGAGGCAGGTCTATTCTCTGCTTTCCTTCTCCCTACATTAGGTTACAGTGTAGCCAGTTGGATCAGTTGGACAAGGCAGATGGCACAGGTTCAGACCCAGTAAATAGGAGAAAGAATGAAGCAAGTGGCAAAGGTTCAGAATCCAGTAATAGAAGAAGGGACAAGGCAGATGGCGCAGGTTCAAAACCCAGTAAAGAGGAGAAGGGACAAGGCAGATGACACAGGTTCAGAACCCAGTAAATAGGAGAAGAATGAGGAAGTGGCACAGGTTCAGAATCCAGTAAATAGAAGAAGGGACAAGGCAGGTGGCACCGGTTCAGAACCCGGTAAAGAGGAGAAAGAGAAGGCAGATGGCACAGGTTCAGAACCAAGTAAAGAGGAGAAGGGACAAGGCAGATGGCACAGGTTCAGAAACCCAGTAAAGAGGAGAAGGGGACAAGGCAGATGGCACAGGTTCAGAACCCAGTAAAGAGGAGAAGGGACGAGGCAGATGGCACAGGTTCAGAACCCAAGTAAAGAGGAGAGAGGACGAGGCAGATGGCACAGGTTCAGAACCCAGTAAAGAGGAGAGGACGAGGCAGATGGCACAGGTTCAGACCAAGTAATAGAAGAAGGGACAAGGCAGATGGCACAGGTTCAGAACCCAGTAAAGAGGAGAAGGGACGAAAGGCAGATGGCACAGGTTCAGAACCCAGTAAAGAGGAGAAGGGACAGCAGACGCACATGTCGAACCGTAAAAGGAGAGCGGAGCAAGTCAGACTTGATGGTTCAGACACCCAGAACCGAGGAGAACGCGACGGCGATGCGCACGTCACCCGTACCTAAAGACGATGACCATTGACGGTAGAACCGTCGGACCGCAGAACAGGCAGGCACAGCGTTAGAACAGTAAAGATGACAGCAGTGGCACTATGTCAGATCGAAGCCAAGAGAGCTGAGAGGTGGCACAGTTAGACACCGAATGCGACGAATCGACGACTACAGACCAGGTTCTAACCAAATAGACGAGTACACGAGGCAAGATGCACCGTTTAGAACCCAGTAAAATGAAAGGACGAAGAGCCAGCTCAAACCAGAATATGCGAGGGATGCAGCGGGCACGGTTCAGAACCCAGTAAAGAGGAGAAGGTAGACAAGCAGATGGCACTGGTTCAGAAACCCAGAAGAGGAGAAGGGACAAGGCAGATGGCAACACCGGTTTCAGAAACCCAGTAAGTAGAAGAAAGGATCCACCTGCCTCATCCTTTCTTCTAATTACTGGGTTCTGAACCTGTGCCATCTGCCTTGTCCCTTCTCCTCTTTACTGGGTTCTGAACCAGTGCAATCTGACTTGTCCCTTCTCCTCTTTACTGGGTTCTGAACCTGTGCCATCTGCCTTGCCCCTTCTCCTCTTTACTGGGTTCTGAACCTGTGCCATCTGCCTCGTCCCTTCTCCTCTTTACTGGGTTCTGAACCTGTGCCATCTGCCTTGTCCCTTCTCCTCTTTACTGGGTTCTGAACCTGTGCCATCTGCCTTGTCCCTTCTTCTATTTACTTGGTTCTGAACCTGTGCCATCTGCCTCGTCCCTTCTCCTCTTTACTGGGTTCTGAACCTGTGCCATCTGCCTCGTCCCTTCTCCTCTTTACTGGGTTCTGAACCTGTGCCATCTGCCTTGTCCCTTCTCCTCTTTACTGGGTTCTGAACCTGTGCCATCTGCCTTGTCCCTTCTCCTCTTTACTTGGTTCTGAACCTGTGCCATCTGCCTTCTCCTTTCTCCTCTTTACCGGGTTCTGAACCGGTGCCACCTGCCTTGTCCCTTCTTCTATTTACTGGATTCTGAACCTGTGCCACTTGCCTCATTCTTTCTCCTATTTACTGGGTTCTGAACCTGTGTCATCTGCCTTGTCCCTTCTCCTCTTTACTGGGTTTTGAACCTGCGCCATCTGCCTTGTCCCTTCTTCTATTTACTGGATTCTGAACCTTTGCCACTTGCTTCATTCTTTCTCCTATTTACTGGGTTCTGAACCTGTGCCATCTGCCTTGTCCAACTGATCCAACTGGCTACACTGTAACCTAATGTAGGGAGAAGGAAAGCAGAGAATAGACCTGCCTCGTCCCTTCTCCTCTTTACTGGGTTCTGAAACTGTGCCATCTGCCTCGTCCCTTCTCCAATTTACTGGGTTATGAACCACAGTTTCAGAACCCAGTAAAGAGGAGAAGGGGACGAGGCAGGTCTATTCTCTGCTTTCCTTCTCCCTACTTAGGTTACAGTGTAGCCAGTTGGATCAGTTGGACAAGGCAGATGGCACAGGTTCAAACCCAGTAAATAGAGAAAGAATGAAGCAAGTGGCAAAGGTTCAGAATCCAGTAAATAGAAGAAGGGACAAGGCAGATGGCGCAGGTTCAAAACCCAGTAAAGAGGAGAAGGGACAAGGCAGATGACACAGGTTCAGAACCCAGTAAATAGGAGAAAGAATGAGGCAAGTGGCACAGGTTCAAGAATCCAGTAAATAGAAGAAGGACAAGGCAGGTGCACCGGTTCAGAACCCTGTAAGAGGAGAAAGAGAAGGCAGATGGCACAGGTTCGAAAACCAAGTAAAGAGGAGAAGGGACAAGGCAGATGGCACAGGTTCAGAACCCTATAAAGAGGAAAGGGACAAGGCAGATGGCACAGGTTCAGAACCCAGTAAAGAGGAGAAGGGACGAGGATGGCACAGGTTCAGAACCCAGTAAAGAGGGAGAGGGACGAGCAGATGGCACAGGTTCAGAACCAGTAAAGAGGAGAAGGACGAGGCAGATGGCACAGGTTCAGAACCAAGTAAATGAAGAAGGGACAAGGCAGATGGCACAGGTTCAGAACCCAGTAAAGAGGAGAAGGGACAGCGATGGCACAGGTTCAGAACCCAGTAAAGAGGAGAAGGGACAGGCAGATGGCCAAGGTTCAGAACCCAGTAAAGAGGAGAAGGGGCAAGGAGATGGCACATGTCAGAACCCAGTAAAGAGGAGAAGGGACAAGTCAGATTGCACTGTTCAGAACCCAGTAAAGAGGAGAAGGGACAAGGCAGATGGCACGTTTCAACCCAGTAATTAGAAGAAAGGATGAGGCAGGGTGGCACAGGTTCAGAACCCAGTAAACAGGAGAAAAACAGGGCAGTGGCACAGGTTCAGAACTCAGTAAATAGAGAAGGACAAGGCAGGTGGCACAGGTTCAGAATCCAGTAAAGAAGAGAAGGGATGAGGCAGGTGGCACAGGTTCAGAACCCAGTAAATGGAGAAAGGACAAGGCAGACGCACAGGTTCATAACCCAGTAAATAGGAAGAGGACGAGCAGATGGCACGGTTTAGAACCCAGTAAATAGGAGAAGGGACGAGGCAGAGGGCACAGGCTCAGAACCCAGTAAATAGGAGAAGGGATGAGGCAGATGGCACAGATTCAGAACCCGTAAAGAGGACAAGAGACAAGGCAGATGGCACAGTTCAGAACCCATAAAGAGGAGAAGGACAAGGCAGATGGCACAGGTTCAGAACCCAGTAAATAGGAAAAGAATGAGGCAGGTGGCACAGTTCATAACCCAGTAAATTGAGAAGGGACAGGCAGATGGCACAGGTTTCAGAACCCAGTAAAGAGGAGAAGGGACGAGGCAGGTCCATTCTCTCTTTCCTTCTCCTACATTAGGTTACAGTGTAGCCAGTTGGATCAGTTGGACAAGGCAGATGGCACAGGTTCAGAACCCAGTAAATAGGAGAAAGAATAGAGGCAAGGGCAAAGGTTCAGAATCCAGTAAATAGAAAGAAGGGAAAGGCAATGGCGCAGGTTCAAAACCCAGTAAATAGAAAAGGGACAAGGCAGATGGCGCAGGTTCAAAACCCAGTTAAAGAGGAGAAGGACAAGGCAGATGGCACAGGTTCCGAACCCAGTAAATAGGAGAAAGAATGGGCAAGTGGCACAGGTTCAAAATCCAGTAAATAGAAGAAGGGACAAGGCAGGTGGAACCGGTTCAGAACCCGTAAAGAGGGAGAAGGAGAAGGCAGATGGCACAGGTTCAGAACCAAGTAAAGAGGAGAAGGGACGAGGCAGATGGCACAGGTTCAGAACCAGTAAAGAGGAGAAGGGACGAGGCAGTGCACAGGTTCAGAACCCAGTAAAGAGGAGAAGGGACAGGCAGATGGCACAGGTTCAGAACCCAGTAAAGAGAGATGGGATGAGGCAAGGCACAGGTTCATAACCCAGTAAAGAGGAGAAGGGACAAGGCAGATGGCAACAGGTTCACAACCCAGTAAAGAGGAGAAGGACAAGGCAGATGGCACAGGTTTCAGAACCCAGTAAAGAGGAGAAGGGACGAGGCAGGTGGCACAGTTTCAGAACCCAGTAAAGAGGAGAAGGGAGGAGGCAGATGGCACAGGTTCAGAACCCAGTAAAGAGGAAAGTGGCGAGGCAGATGACACGGTTCAAACCCAGTAAAGAGGAGAAGGGACGAGGCAGATGGCACAGGTTCATAACCCATTAAAGAGGGAAGGGACAAGGCAGATGGCACAGGTTCAGAACCCAGTAAATAGGAGAAAGGACAAGTCAGATTGCACAGGTTCAGAACCCAGTAAGAGGAGAAGGGACAAGGCAGATGGCACAGGTTCATAAACCCAGTAAATATGAGAAGGGACGAGCAGATGGCACAGATTTAGAACCCAGTAAAGAGGAGAAGGGACAAGGCAGATGGTACAGGTTAGAACCCGTAAAGAGGAGAAGGGATGAGGCTGGCACAGACTCAGAACCCAGTAAATAGGAAAGGGACGAGGCAGATGGCGCAGATTCAGAACCCAGTAAAGAGGACAAGGGACAGGCAGATGGCACAGGTTCAGAACCTAGTAAAGAGGAGAAGGGACGAGGCAGATGGCACAGGTTCAGAACCTAGTAAAGAGGAGAAGGGACGAGGCAGATGCACAGTTCAGAACCTAGTAAAGAGGAGAAGACGAGGCAATGGCACAGGTTCAGAACCCAGTAAAGAGGACAAGGGACAAGCAGATGGCACAGGTTCAGAACCTAGTAAAGAGGAGAAGGGACGAGGCAGATGGCACAGGTTCAGAACCCAGTAAAGAGGAGAAGACGACAGATTGCACAGGTTCAAACCCAGTAAAGAGGAGAAGGACAAGGCATGGCACGGTTCAGAACCCAGTAAATATGAGAGAGAATGAGCAGGTGGCACAGGTTCAGAACCCAGTAAATAGGAGAAGGGACGAGGCAGGTTGCACAATTCAGAACCCAGTAAATTGGAGAAAGAATGAGGCAGGTGGCACACGGTTCAGAACCCAGTAATGAGAAGGATGAAGCAGACGGCACAGGTTCAGAACCAAGTAAAAGAGAGAAGGGACGAGGCAGATGGCACAGGTTCAGAACC
The DNA here is from genome assembly GCA_019447015.1 of Hymenochirus boettgeri. NCBI lineage: Eukaryota > Metazoa > Chordata > Amphibia > Anura > Pipidae > Hymenochirus > Hymenochirus boettgeri. The sequence goes on from JAACNH010001136.1 coordinate 47,586, forward strand.
AAGTAAAGAGGAGAAGGGACGAGGCAGATGGCACGTTAGAACCCAGTAAAGAGGAGAAGGGACAAGGCAGATGGCACAGGTTCAGAACCCAGTAAAGAGGGAGAAGGGACAAGCAATGGCACAGGTTCTGAACGTAATTATATTAGACTTTCATTCTCTTTAAATACTACATGTGGGTGTTCGCATTCAACATGATGGCATTATGCATACCTGCATGTGATGACATATGGCCATCCATGTCTCTCATGCCTCAGTGCCTCAATGAAATTAACTGCTCTGGGAACCTCTGGTTGTATAAAATAGTATTCATAATACTAATACTTAATTCTATCATTTTGCTTTCAAATATGTTTATTTTCTAAAGGCATAGAAAAGACTAACAGGGAGATGTAATAAATGTCTTGTGCGTGATTCTTGTCGTGTTTCGCCATTTTGTGTTATGGAAATGCATGCGTTAACGCACCAAAAATGGTGAAAGCATGCGTTAACCAAAACTCGATCGGACGCGCAATCGCATGCGCATTGGAAATCGCTGGAATTTTCGCATTCCCACATTTCCATTTTAGCAAAAAAAATGTGGAGCGAACGCGAAACGCGTGCACGAAAAACGCGCTAGTGTGGCCTAGCCCTAAGGCTTTTTCCATGGAGTACCTCAGGCAGGAAAGGACAAGTTTTTTATTGTTGGGGCCTTTAGAGCTTGGGAAGTCTGTTGGTTCCTTTTCATTTGAGGCCAGTAGCTTAGGTATGTTCTCTATACTCACCAATAAGCAATTTTTTGTATAATGACTAAATCGTGTGTGAGGTTCTCTGACTTTCCTGGATTCTGGGTGTATAGAAAAAGGAGTATTTAATATATCCACTCCTTGTGCCAAAGGGTGATAAAAATGTAGACAATGCTTCAAATACAGTCAAATACAGTATATTGCATAAAGTACTCTGAACAACTCATTTGGCTATTCAACTAGTTTTCTGTTCATATTTACATCTTTGTCTGGCTTGTACTAAAGGGCAAAATTATTTATCTAAAATAACCCCATGGCATTTCTAGCTTCTCATTTGCAAAAAGTTATTGAAACAGAAACCTAAATTATTTTTATTGGAGTTGTAAGCATTTTTCTCGCACTAAACTTCTGCCTGTCTGTACATTTTGTTCATATAGCAAACCGAGAAGTCAAATAGGCAAAAATATATGTTTAACACTGCAGTAAACCAATATTTGTTACTCTTTAAAAATTGAACCCATTAGATGTCTGTACATTTTTGGTTATTACTCTTTGAGAAGAGGTTTGAGAGAACCTAGGAAAATATACGGTAATACGAAGATCAGTACTTTATCAATGTGATAGCACCCACCTAATGGAGTAATAATATAATTACTATAACTGCGAGATGATTTAAAAAGCATAAGAAAAAAGTTTTGAAGCATACTGATAAACCTGTGGTATCCGTTACTCAGATCAAGTGTAGTATCTGTTCTATATTTTTCACGTCAAATTTTAGTTATTCACTATTTATTGTATTATAGTTCTTAAAAAAAACATGAGCAATCACTCTAACTATTTTTAAGGCCTCCTAGTTGATCCAATTTTCCATCACTCTCAAAGGTTTCTGGTGCACGCTGGGAGAGAAGGGAAAGCAAGTTTTCTACAGGCTAAGGAGACCATAGAACCCTTCTATGGTCCTAAGGCCTTCTGCTATGGACAAAAGAGAAGTAGATAATCTATTCAAACTTTTGTGGATATTTCATGCTTCCTGTGTTTTTAAATTAAAATTCCATGTTTATTATGGGCCACGTTCCCATTTTCATCTTGACCTAAAATACAGTTATTAATATTATGTCCGATAATATTTGTACTTATAAACAATACAACAGAATCAGGTTTTGTACTGTGTTTTAATGACACAGATATAAAAATAGCAACACGGGATACCCCACCTTTAAAATGATGCCCTTTATTCCGCAGAAGCTTGTCTCTGGAATATTGTTCAGACATTGTTAAGCGGGCCATACAAAGTGGTCCAATAGTATTTTTATTTCTTTGGCCGACGGACGATTAGGCAATCGCCCATACATGATCTGATAATCGTACAATATCATGTTATGGTTTTCTAGACCTTTTGTCACCTGAAACAAATATTTAAAGCTGCCCGTGTATCTTCCTAACACGCAAAAACAAAGTAGGATGGAGGTCGGTACGGAGGGCTGACAACACTACCTAGTGAACTAGAGGACTGACTTTACACCTGGCTGGTGAATTAGAGGGCTGACTTACACTGTCTGGTAAACGGGGAGGTTCACTTTACACTGGCTGGTAAACTGGAGTACTGACTTAACTGTTGAACTGGTAATATAAGATGCCCACCCACACAGACAGGTAATGTATGATTCCCCCACATTTAAGATCTGCCCCACACAGTATGGTAAATTTAATATGACTTCATGCCCAGGCCACACGACTGGTAAATATGTATCTGCTCTGATACCAAGCTGGTAAATATATATACGGGTAAAAACGGTAAAGCTATGGAACTGTCTTCCAGTGGACGCTGTTATGGCAGGTTCATTGGTTAGTTTTAAAAAAAAGCTGGATGAGTTTTTGCAAACAAGGAATTCTGGTATTGATTCATAAAGTAGAGTTGATCCGGGAAATTTCCGATTGCCACTTGGAGTCAGGAAGGAATTTTTCCTGGGCGTTTTTTTTTTGCCTTCCTCTGAACAGTTAGGCAGGAAATGAGGATATTGCTAGATGGGTTGGACTGGATGGACGTATGTCTTTATTCAACCTCAAATACTATACTATACTGGTAAATATAAGGTGCCCTCATGCCCAGCCCACACAACTTGTACTATATGTTCCACACAGACTGGTAAATACAAAATGCCCTAATACCAAGCCCACACAGACGGGAACAATAAAATTCCTAAAGAAAAAGAAAGTTGAGGGGAGTGGGCCGTGGTCATGGGAAACATGCAGTCCTGACCCTTTGCTCTGTATATGCTGGTATAGGGAGACCGCTTGGATCTGTGTGTATCCTATCTTTGAAAATGACAGACAGGAGCTCACAGTTTCTGTCTATATACCTTTAAAACATCTTTACGGTGGTACCCAGCTTAAAGAGTTGAGCATTTCTTACCCAGCAGGATTATTTAAACTGTAGACTTCACTTACAAAATTTATTTCCTTTAGGCAAAGCAACAATTTGGACTCAATATTAGTTATAAAAATGCTGTTGACTCTCATTGCATGATCCTTAAGAACAATAATGTTGTCATTCTTCTCTACATCCTGCTAATAACATGTGTGGTATGAATTCAGCCAGGGATCCCCGTCCCCTAGAGCTTGCCATCTAAATGTATTCCTCAGGCGGAGGGAGAAAATGCGATATACATCTCTTTTTACACATGTTCATTTTACTGTTTGCTATAACAATGGGAGAGAGGACTTACCAGGTCACCCTGAGTTCTGAAGGTCAATATCCAGTCTGGTTCTTCATCTAATATAAGGTGAAACATATGGCTCTTTTTTGCCTCATGTAAACCCTTTTGCAATTCATTACCCAACATGTTAAATCAAAACCATGGTCACAATCCACATCTCGGCAGTGTACCACAAAATCACATAAAGGATCAGCAAGATGGCAAAAAATGAACAAAGCTACAGAATAGCTTTGGTCACAGGAGATATAGGGACTGCAGTATCTAGGGGATTTTGACGGAACAATTAGTTGACAAGTGCGTGTATGAGTGTGAAACGACGATTAAGGGATTGTCTCTGGCACATATATAAACTGCTGTAGAGAACGGTACACAAAAAACCTGTGGCATCTGCATGCTTCGTGCCAAGTTGATGGAAGGCAGAAATGGTGTTTTGTGTGGTGACAAAGGGAAAGCAGATGACAGTCAGTCGTTAACACGATTCAAAATCCTCTCTGCACACGTCCATCTGAATTCCAGCATGAAAGATCAAAGCGTCAACTAGAGCAAAGAAAAGGACAGCACAGATGAAAATTAATGTGCTAAATATCCTGCCATGAGGGCACAGCTGTTCCACTTGGCTTCTTTACTCAAAAGAGACAGGACACGTTCAAAGTAGAGGTTGAGAAAAATCACAAGTGAGGAAAGCTGTATAGAAGAAGTAATCACATGACTGCTGGTTCCATGAAAAGTCATCGGCTAGAAATGTAGATGGTGAGAGCATCCAGAGGGAACAAAACAAGAAAGTTGGAACATGCTAAATCACTGAAGGCTGAAGAAGTGAACATTCACCTGTTTACCCTGATGAAAAAATACTGAACCTCCAATGAAGATGAGCACAACACGCTCTCAGATCTGAGACTTGTTATGGGAATGGGAAGGCAGTCATTCAGTGTGAAAGATGAAGCTGTTGTGTGTGATGTATGGACTTGTGTAGTGTGTGTATGTCTGCAGCCAGGCTGCTGCAGACTGGGAAATAGGTTGATTTAGTATTCACCAGCAAAGTCTCTCCCTCTTCCCAACTCATATTCTCACTCCTTCCCCTCCTTTCTCACCGCAAAACTCCTCCTCTGCTTTTTATCTTTCAGTCACTGAAAAAGGCAAACCCAGCCTGGGTGTCATTACTGTGTTCTATAGATACAACATGGTGCACATTACAACGTAAACACAAGAAAACCAAAAAAGAGACTCAACATAGCCAAAGGTCTGGGGCTAATGAATAATCAGGTTTAAATGAGGGGAATATTTAAGGATAACCATACTTTAAAATGTACTTTTAAAAATGGGAAGTACATGGGGCAGGGAGGTGGGATTGATATTTCTACCTCACAATATTGTTTCGTTGAGGAGCTCAGCAATTACAGTTTCCATTTGCCAGATTAGTCTGGACTTCCTGTATTAAGATAGTGCTGAAGCCAGGAGGAAGACTGGCAGAATCAGTTTTCTTTGGACTGGTGCTCCTCACAGATACAATATTGGGATGTAGGAATTAGCAGTCCCAATATTGTCCCAAGTACTTTCAGTTTAACTGTTTTTTTGGGGGGTTTTCTTTTAAAACCTGACACACAATAGTTATCCTTTAAGCACATGATTATATTTGGTGTATGGCTGTGGAATAAAGTTATACTCCTGGTTTTAATTGAGCCGATTTAAATCAATATAGAAAGAGTAAGATCAGGTTTTTTTTCTGTTTTCTACTTAATTTAACTGTAATTGCATTGTATTTTTCAATAAAATCAGTTCATAGCAGTACAGGTTTGTGAAATTTTCTCTGCACATCAAACTGAAAATGGGTAATAAGGCTTAGGCCCCACTATACTGCTCCATGTGATTGCGGTGTCCCTGCGATGTGCAAAACTGATACAATACGAAAATAGATCACATGGCACACAAAGTGGGCGTTTGATATTACATTTAGACAATATAAATGTAGTGCAGTTCTTCGTTTGATTGGAGAAGTCATTACAGTTTAAATATGGCTAAAGCTCAGCATATCCCAGACTAAAATGTGCTGGGTGATGCATTATCCTGATAACAGATTGAGCAGTGGAATTCTGGAACTATATTCAGTTACTGGAGTTACTGGAAGGCAAACGGCCAGTTAAAGATTAGGGTCTTTTAGTAATTATGTTTAGTTATTTGACAATGGGAAGTTGGCAGCTGCATCAATATAGTAATGTAGAGTACGTTTCTTTCACAGGGTTTCAGTAACAGAATCTGGGAAAAAACAGCAATATTTAGACAATTCAAATTTTTTGTTATCGACCAACTAGGGACTTGAGCTGCTCTTCAACCATTCCATTATTTAGTATAGTGAATAATTTGGAATGTTTTGCTTTCACAAAAATGTTTAAATTGTTTAATCTGACCTTTTTACTTGCCATCTTAGTGATGTGAATAGGCGAGTTGATCTTTAGCAGCAAATTTGTTTAGGATGTGGGGCTGGATTATTCAGATATTAAGTAGGTACAGGATAGGATGAGGGTAACCACTAGAAAGTCTAAACAGACTGAATGGGAAGAGGGAAAGTCATGTGGATGGAGGGGAGGCAGTCGTCTGTCCAGTTCAGATTTGTGCGGCTTAGAGGAAGTCTTTAGTTAGTAATGGGCTTTAGTTACACTTATTACAGGTCGTAGACAGCTTAAGGTCTTGGCCACTCCTTTGCAATCTAGTATTTTAACCTCAGATTAGTATTTGATTAAAAAGAAAGCATCCCTTCAACCTTCTTATCCTCCTGGTTCCTGCTTGTGATCTGTCCAGGTTCACAAGAACCGGCATCCTTTGAAATTTGATATCACATTTGAAAAGTCTGAAACATGTAATGGTGAACAAAGCGGTTTTTGAGATATCCCAGGAGTCTCCTTTCCCTGGATTTGCCTTAACATACTACTTATTTAGTCATTCGATGGTCAGGCTGGAGTGGAGAACAGTAGCGGGATCTATTATCATGTTCTCTAAGTTATACCTCAATAGGTATGGTACATGGTTAAAAGGTAAGAGTGCAGGAAAAAAACTAAATACAGGAGTGGCAAAATTTTGCCAATTCCATTAATGTTCTGTCATGCTGGCTTCTCAGAAAAGACAGCCGTAGATAAATTGATGGCCACCCAGGCAATTAATGGGTTGAAAAAGTTTTAAAAATGGGTTGAAAAAAAGTTTGATTTAAAGGGCAACTGTAGTTCCTAAAATGTTAAGGTAAAATAAAGCCCACCGTCTTTCCTTTAAAATCTGGATGACATCCTGGCAACAGCATGTGAGAAATTATATTGCGGTGAATGTTAACATTTCCTGCTTCGATTAGGTTGCGTGCATCACCTGAACACCTGGTGCCTCCTCTTCACATGCTCATTGAGCAGAGGAGGTGACAGATACAATTGCCAGAAAGGAATAGAACTTATCATTAAATATTTGGTCCCAATGCATATAATTAACTGGTGGAAATAGCAGATGGGGTTGCAGGCAGATTACTAACAAGGTGGACATGCCCTTTAATGTTGTGTTTAGTGCTTACTGAACTATACTGGACTGGAGAACATTACTTACCCAGAGCTCTGCATAGCCAGGAAAATCAGTTTCCCCTTTATCAAAAAAAACAGTGGCGTATCATCAGGACGCGAGGGCCTGGGAGTAAGAGGGCCGCAATCCCCCTCAGATGTTCCACCATCCCCTGTAGAAGATCCGCACTTACTGTTTTAAACATCTGATCGCACGTTTGAAGTAAAGATAGGTGCGTACTGAATTAGAAGTTCGGTTACAGTTTTTAAACAGCTGATCGCACGTATCTTACTTTTTAAAAACAGCTAAGCAAAGATCTTCTGGGGAGGGGGTGTCGGGAGCCCAGACTCCATTCCGCAGGGGGAATGGGGGAAAATTGGATACCACTTTTTATTTTGAGTCTTTCTTCCCATTTTTAAATAGAAGCCATAGTCCCAATACGAATAAAGAAAATGTGCAAAAAAAGTGACCTGCTAACACTTTCAGCTCTCTTGGTTTTTATTTGCGACATTTAGAAATATTTATGTAGCATTTTAATTCATGCAAAATAGACATCTCTAATTTTAAACCTTCTAATAATAAATATTCATGTTGCGGACTATGGCTAATTATATAATAAATGTATCATTCTATAACTCTTAAAACTCAGCCAGGGGAGACTGAAAGTTGCACAATTTCTAAAGCTAATTATTTAAACAAAAGCACAATGAGAGGCAGGAATTTTTCCTTCCCACAAATCAGGTTTTTTGTGTTTTTTTGGGGTAAACTGACCCTTTAAATTCACTTGACCACCATAGCTCTGGATTAATTAAGATCTGTGGTAAGTGTTCTTGGTCAGCCACCATACTTAAAGGCATATCCAGCCATAACATTCAATTTTACTACAGGCTCAGCACCCCAAACCCCTTTTCATTTACTTACCTTCCCAAAGATGCCCCTGGAGATACTTACAAGACCGGGTACTTCGCACACTACTTTATGGTCTCGACTGTTGACGTCACAGCCAATAGCTGACGCTGTGACCAGGAGCGCATCACTGCTGCTGTGTGTGCTCGAAGAGCAACAGGCTGCCCTTTAAGATAGGCATGAACTGCCCAATAATAGGAAATCCTTTTAGATTTACTGATTCTAGTTTGATTTGAAGGTATGGATTACAGAGACCAATAACACAGGGTGAGCATCTCTTAGCCATGGATTGATCCTTTCAAGTTACAATAGTTGATTTTGGGCACACAATAGGTGTGGTCACCAGTTTTACCTGTATGCCATGCACTCGTGCCTGCACCAAACAGATTAAATAGAGCACACCACATTTAGGTAATTATAGGTAATATGGTGTGTTGTGTGTCTAGAGGGTGATAATATCAATGCACACCGCTGCAAGAAATTGGTGGTCCCCTACATGATAATCCTTACAGGATATAGGAGGAATGTATAGGTATCGTGTACCATGCGCACATCATCCCAAATTACAAACATTTCAAAGAAATGTGTATGGCAGCTTACTCCACTCCTGCTACCAGATCAGACAGTGATTATTCCTGGAGAAGATGGATAGTGAATAGGTTTGTTATGGAATGATAGATATTGCTCAGAAGAGATCAGACTTGCCTGTTCTGTTTATATTGACCAAAACAAGTAAAATCTGTTCTTTCAGGATTGAACTCTGGTGTAATTCTTTAAATGTCCATCTGGGAGCGTGGGAGTTGGCGGGAGGGTATTTGAGAGCAAAATTCTTATAGGTAGACTTATCTTCCATAGACAAAAAGAACAAGCCCCATTTATATAAGCAGCAGATTTAGAAGTCTCATTGGTGATACTGTTGCCATGTTTGGAAGTGCAATGTTTGGCTAGACTGTGTAGGACAGTAAATCCAACCTTGTTTTCCCACCAGATGTTTGCAAACTACCACTCCAAGCCAGGTATAAGAGGAGCAGATCCCAAGGAACATGCAACTGGCTCTCTAACAGTTTCTGTTTGTATTTTGTATCCAGTGCTATTCAAGGTAGGGAAAGATTCTCTTTATACCCCCAAAGACATAGATAGAAATAAGTAATGTGGATCTCTCATTATGAAACAAAGTAATGGTTGGATTTGAGAAGCCTTTTGAATCGTGTCTTAACTCTTTAATTCCATCCTGGATAGAGATGGCCGGAACTGCCGGGTTCGTTTAGTTTTCGTCTCTGGAAAATCCCAAAGATTCGAAATGCGAAAACGGAAACTTAAATTCGGGACTTCGAAATGCATTTTCGATTTTTATCGAACATTCAAGCTATTTTCTAAATTTCTCGAAAATTGCCTCGAATGTTGTAATCCACGAAAATACAATCGGAAATTATTTTCGAGTTTCCGATGATATTTTCGAGGATTATAGAACATTCAAGGCTTTATCAAGATTTTAGAAAAATAGTTTGAATGTTCGATAAAAAAATCGAAACATGCTCCGAAGTCTTGAAACCGAACGATCTGTTCCAGTTTCAGACGGAACCTTTGGATTTCGTATCCGAGGGGTTCCGTGTGGATCCGGTCCGAGTTGGAAACGTATCCCTCTATAATGGAATCCTAAATATAAAATAATCCTTTTATTAGCTAACTAAAATAATTGAAAAAGTAAGCTTTCACAAGCACTTAGGCTTCTTCCTCAGGCATGAAGAAGCCTAAGTGCCTCGGAAGTTTGCATTTCAAATCATATTAGTAGCCAATAAAAGCACTATTTTATATCCAAGATGTCTCTACTTTCATCAATGGCTACATGGTACAATTATTCTACTATTACTCTTTAATTCCCCCAATTGTTGTGCCAGGGAGTACATGAGAAAATCAAAATAAAGGAGAATAAGGTTTATTTTTCCCTTTATCTCTATGGCCGTTACATAATATGTGTACTCTAACTGCAATATTAAAGGGCATGTCACCCCAAAAAACTAAATCCCCCAACTACTGGCCCCACCATGTAGTGTAGTTTAATCCTTACCTCACATCCCAGCTCCATAGGGTTCTCCTGTAAACCCCCCCCCCCCCCCGAAGTCCCAAAACTAACCACCAGGAGGATAGCAGGGCTCTGCCTGCTATCTTGCCTCCGGTAGATTTTTGCCATGCGTACTGCAGCCCTCTCCCCCCTCCTCCCTCTCCCTCCCTCTCCCTCCCGTTCTACTATCCCTCCCCCTAGCAGAAATCCCCATAATATGCTGTCCCCCATGTCCCCAGCCGCATATTTTTTTTTTTCAAAAAGCTCCCAAACTCTTACTTACCCTTCCGCGTTCCTCCGCTGCACTGAATGACCGGCAGCCGCGTCCGTGATTGGTGCAGCTCAGCCAATCACAGACGCGACTGCCGGTCCGCCCCTGCTTGCATTCTCGCAAGCAGAGGGCGGCAGTGCGGCGGAGGAACGAGGGGAGGTAAGTAAGAGCTTGGGGGGCTTCTGAAAAAAAATTATGCGGTTGGGGCTGGGAGACATGGGGAGCAGCATATAAAAATCAATTTTAGGGGTGGACATACCCTTTAAAAATGTAAAATAAAACTGTTATTTGTATTTTTACCTTCAAGATGTGCTGGCCACTCCCCACTTACCTACCAGTGTTGCCCACTGAATAGCTATACCCAAATGCTACAGCTTCTGCCACTAATAAGAAAAATCTCCTGCATAATGAGTAAATGTTTTTCTTCTCTATGAATAACCCCCATAGAGTCCACAGTGTCCATATATACCATAAAAGTATTAAACCAACATTGTAGGTTCATTCTTAATCCACTAGGTGGTGCTTTGTGTCCACATGACTAAAAACATACATCCAATGAAACTCCTAATGGAAAAGGCTAACAAAATGGTAACAGCACATGTAAGTTCATACACATGTATTCAGTTTAGTAGCAATTTGAAACAGATTAGTCACTAATCAATGTTAAGTATTCACCACATATATGTACATTGTTCAAAAATTCCAGAAGAACCGAATATTCATGAACAAGTTAATGTATGCTATACATTTGTTACAAGAAAAGGCCGTTAATTTCTTAATTTTAATCACGAGTGTTATTAGTCAGACAAGTTACCTTCTCATAATCACCATAAATTTGTATAAAAGGGGAATAGATTCAAGAGAGAAAAATTCCTCAGGTAAAGGGGCACTTTCCCTGAAACGTTTGATGGCTGGTTTTTAAATAAATCACATATTTACTATAGGACTATCCTTATACTTGCAAAACAATGGTAACATAAAATGGAAGAAATTTAACTGAATGGTGCACTCTGCATCTATTTTGTGTATGAAGAAGAAAGTATTCATAGAAAGACAACTAAAAATAAGGGGTATGGATGGGGACTTTGCAGGCAGATTAGACATGTTAGGGCTATTACATTGGAAAAGCAACTAATACACAGTGATAAGATCAAAAAAATGGGCCATATAATAAATTCTCTGGCGCATTGTTCTCCAATAGGTATTTTCAAAAGACCTTGTGGACATCTTTCAAGATTAGAAGAAAGAAGTTTCTCTTCAGGTTAGGAAAATTCTTTACATTGAGAACGGTGAAAACTGTGGAACTGTCTTCCAGCAGATGTGGTAATGGTCCATTAAATTGCTTTAGGAGGTGGGCGGATATGTTTCTAAATTCAAAAATATTGAGAATACGGTATTAATACAATAGTTCTGGTGATCCATCCTGCTAGTTGTTTGTTTTTACCTTTCTCTTGATCCACTGTTAGGTAGGGTATCAGCAGGATATATAAAAAAAACCTAACAGAGCACTCACCCTGTAAAATGACCTGCTTATAATAGCAAAGGATGGCCCAGACAAAATCTAGCATGGACTACAAATTTCACTAGAAGTCATCATGGATAATAAAATGTGCAAACGTTATTAATACAATATACATAAAATCCCGTTTCCCTAAACAATATACCCTTCCATAGGACCTCCTTCTAAAATACTAACATGTGACAGCAGCACAGCAAAACCAAAACCAGGCGTCCCCGGTAGGTGGAACTGGTAAATATTCTCTGGAGGGTACACTCCCACAATTGGAACAAGACAATGTCAATAAGAGGTCAATCCCTATCCAGAGGCAACACAATGTTAAGATTAGTACATTCTCAGCAACCATCATGTGTAACGGATGCACCGACAGTTCAGACAGGTTTATAAATCCAGGACTTACTTGCTTCTCAGCTATGGAAGGGACTTTCGATGTGCTAGCTTACCCACAGGTCGTTAAGCCATATGCATGGCTCCCCACCCTCTCCCGATCTGTTTTCTCCTGGTTCCTGCTGGCGTGCAGTATACCGTAGTTTACATCTACTGGGTTGCATGTGGGACTCCCTCTAAAAACAACTCCTCAGTCACTCCTGTTGCTGCTGTTCACACACCAAACAAACTCCAACCGACAATCGTTTCACTCATTTAACGTGAGCTTCTCAGGGTCTCGCAAGCTTTCCGGCTCCATGCTTCTTAAGGGGGTTGGACACCCAGTCCCCTCCTCTGTATAAACCCTTGAGACGTGAAGGTCCTCCTTTAAGTCACAACAATTCAGTACACTGTATCACTGGGAACTATTTAACAACTTTAATGTCATTATTTTGCAACCTTTTAACCAGCATCAATTACCCATTTTTACAAACAAAATTCCCATACACCCAGGCTTCAATTAAGCCAAGAAGCTGCTGAAAACTAATCATCGTTCATGCCTATGGCTTATGTGTACCTCTGTTAGGTACTGTTTTCTTTTGATATATTCTATTATCATATACCGTGAGCGCCGTGGGTACTGTCGTAACGCTGTGGCCACATTATAGGGTGGTGCGGATCTCACAATATATTATTGTACATAGGGTTTCAGCAGGGCTGGATTTATACTTTTTTCTCCCTAGGCCAGCTTGACTCCTACCTAGTTTCACACGAATTACATTTTTTTGCTTAAGTAAAATTTTCTTAGTGTAACCAGGCGGTCACATAACAAAGCCTTTCCTGAAGCTAAACATCTGGATCTGCTCAGAAAATGCTAAATACAGTTCATGTGAAAATAGCTGAAAATATACAAAGGCTTGAAAAATAAGACAAATCAGTCCAGCTTCACTAATACATATTATTAAAAATGTCCTCCAGTCCCCAGTCTGATAATGCCAGGCTGGGGGGAGATCAGATCATTGGGTTTATTGGGTTGCTCAGTGGGAATGCATGGCCACTGCCCTATGCTTTCTTTCTCAGTACAGTCTGATGGTGTGAGGGGTTAATCCACCCTACAATGTAATAGGTCTTCTTCATTGCTATTCGCTGTAAAACTTTTTACGTGACCATAAAGCCATCTATAGCTGGAATTCGTTATTGATCTTTTGAGATACCTGTGCAGACCCGTTTTAAAATCACGCCAACTATATGGGATTCCATTAACTGAATGAACCATGTCCCAATACAATAAATAAGTTTCCATTAGGCAAGGTACAACTGCAGGGAAAGGAAGCACACACAAATTGCAATGTTGGGAGATTTGTATGTGCTACCCTAAAGGGCGGTTCCTTGATGTAGCCCTAATGCAGTACATGCACTGTGAAAAGGGTCCAATTGCAGCGCAGGGCAGCGGGGATAGTGGGGTCTCCCATCCACTGCTACCACAGCGCACACCAAAACGTCCTAGTGGGGCCTAGCCCTTATAAAGTGAGCTACAAGGCAGGTCCATTCAATGCTCTGCTTCTCCCTACTTTAGGAGGTGACAGTGAACTAGTTGGAAGAAAGTTACTATCAGTGAGATACAAGGCAGGTCTATTCACTGCTTTCATTCTCCCAACATTAGGAGTGTGACAGTGTAACCGGTTGGAAGATTTGTTACTATCGGTTGAGATACAAGGCAGGTCCATTCACTGCTTTCATTCTCCCTACATTAGGAGGTGACAGTGTAACGGTTGGAAGATTAGTTACTATCGGTGAGATACAAGGCAGGTACATTCACTGCTTTCATTCTCCCTACATTAGGAGGTGACAGTGTAACCGGTTGGAAGATTAGTTACTATCAGTGAGATACAAGGCAGGTCCATTCACTACTTTTCTTCCCTACATTAGGAGGTGACAGTGTAACCAGTTGGAATATTATTTACTATCAGTGAGGTACAAGGCAGGGTCATTCATAGCTTTAATTCACCCTACAATTAGGAGGTGACAGTGTAACCAGGTGGAATATTAGTTACTATCAGTGAGGTACAAGACAGGTTCATTCACTGCTTTCCTTCTCCCTACATTAGGAGGTGACAATGTAACCAGTTGGAATATTAGTTACTATCAGTGAGGTAAAAAGCAGGTTCATTCATAGCTTTCCTCCCCTAAATTAGGAGGTGACAGTGAAACCAGTTGGAATATAGACTTTCAGTGGGTATAAAGGCAGGTTCCTTCACAGCTTTACTTCACCCTACATTAGGAGGTGACAGTGTAACAGTTGGAATATTAGTTGCCATCAGTGAGGTACAAGGCAGGTCCATTCACTGCTTTCCTCCTCCCTACATTGGAGGTGAGAGTGTAACCAGTTGGAAGATTAGTTACTATCAGTGAGGTAACAAGGCAGGTTCATTCACTGCTTTCCCTCTCCCTACATTAGTAGGTTACAGTATAACCAGTTGGTAGATTAGTTACTATCAGTGAGATAGAAGGCAGGTCCATTTACTGCTTTCCTTCTCCCTACATTAGGAGGTGACAGTGTAACCATTTGGAATATTATTTACTATCAGTGAGGTAAAAGGCAGGTACATTCACTGCTTCCCTCTCCCTACATTAGTAGATGACAGTATAACCAGTTGGTAGATTAGGTACTATCAGTGAGATACAAGGCAGGTCATTTACTGCTTTCTTTCCCTACATTAGGAGGTGACAGTAGATTAGTTACTATCAGTGAGGTCAAGCAGGTCCATTCACTGCTTTCCTTTTCCCTACATTAGGTTACAGTGTAGCCAGTTGGATCAGTTGGACAAGGCAGATGGCACAGGTTCAGAACCCAGTAAATAGGAGAAAGAATGAGGCAAGTGGCACAGGTTCAGAATCCAGTAAATAGAAGAAGGGACAAGCAGGTGGCACAGGTTCAGAATCCCTATCAGACAATGTTGAAGGATGAGGGAGGTGGCACAAGTTCAGAATCCAGTAAATAGGAGAAAGGACGAGGCGGTGGCACAAGTTCAAGACCCCCGTAAAGAGGAGAAGGGACAAGGCCGTGGCACAGGTTCAGAACCCCGTAAGGGGAAGGGACAAGTCAGATTGCACAGGTTCAGAACCCAGTAAAGAGGAGAATGGACAAGGCAGATGGACCAGGTTCAGAACCCAGTAAGAGGAGGGACGGGGCAGACAGCTCAGGTTCAGACCCGTATTGAGAAGGATGGGCCAGGTGGCACCGGTTCAGAACCCAGTAAACAGGAGAAGCGACGGCGGTGGCACAGGGTTCAGACCCGTAAGAGGGAGGGGCGGTGGCACCGGTCCGATCCGAAGAGAGGGACGGGCGGGAACAGCACAGTTCAGAACCCAGTAATAGAAGAAAAAAAATAGCAGTAAAAAAAAAGTAGAACTAAACAGGAAAAGAAGAAAAAAAAAGGCAGAAGTCAAAAAAACAGAAAAAAAAAAAAATAAAAAAAAAAAAAAAAATAAAAAAAAAAAAAACAAACAAAAAAAAAAAAAAAAAAAAAAAGAAAAAAAAAAAAAAAAAAAAAAAAGAAAACAAAAAAAAAAAAGAAAAAAAAAAAAAAAAAAAAAAAAAAAAACAAAAAAAATAAAAAAAAACAAAAAGAAAAAAAAAAAAAAAAAAAAAAAAAAAAAAAAAAAAGAAAAAAAAAGAAAACCCCAAAAAAAAAAAAAAAAGGAAAAAAAAAAAAAAAAAAAAAAAAAAAAAAATAAAAAAGGAGTGGAGAGGTGGCACAGGTTCAGAACCCAGTACACGGAAGAAAGGAACGAGGCAGGTGGACCAGGTTCAGAACCCAGTAAATAGGAGACCGGACAAGGCAGGTGGCACAGGTTCAGAATCAGTAAAGAAGAGAACGGACAAGGCAGACACGGCACAGGTTCAGAACCCAGTAAACTAGGCGAAGGGACGAGGCAGATGGCACTGGTTCGAACATAAAGAAAAGAGGAGAAGGGACAAGGCAGATGGCACAGGTTCAGAACCCAGTAAATAGGAGAAAGAATGAGGCAGGTGGCACAGGTTCATAACCCAGTAAATTGGAGAAGGGACGAGGCAGATGGCACAGTGTGCCACCTGCCTCATTCTTTCTCCTATTTACTGGGTTCTGAACCGGTGCCATCTGCCGTTGTCCCTTCTCCTCTTTACTGGGTTCTGAACCTGTGCGTCTGCCTTGCCCTTCTCCTCTTTACTGGGTTCTGTCCTGTCCATCTGCCTTGTCCTCTTGTTCCTATTTACTGGGTTCTGACCTGTGCCTCTGCCTTGTCCCTTCTCTTCTTTACTGGTTCTAAACCAGTGCCATCTGCCTCGTCCCTTCCTATTTACTGGGTTATGAACCTGTGCTGTCTGCCTGTCCTTTCCTCTTCTTACTGGATTCGTGAACCTGTGCCACCTGCCTTGTCCTTTCTCTCCTATTTACTGGGTTCTGAACCTGTGCCACCTGCCTCGTTCTTTCTTCTCCTGTTTACTGGGTTCTGAACCTGTGCCACCTGCCTCATCCTTTCTTCTAATTACTGGGTTCTGAACCTGAGCTGTCTGCCCCGTCCCTCCTCTTTACTGGGTTCTGAACCTGTGCCATCTGCCTTGTCCCTTCCTTTTACTGGGTTTTGAACCTGCGCCATCTGCCTTGTCCCTTCTTCTATTTACTGGGTTTTGAACCTGCGCCATCTGCCTTGTCCCTTCTTCTATAGAACTATTTTTATGTGTATGCTAGTCTCTATCAAACTTGTGCTGATGTAGATTTTGTAGTAAAGAGATTAGGCTTTCCTGTTGTATTCCCAACAGCTGGCCATCTGCTTTTGTCTAGCAAAGGTTAGGGAAACCTCAGGTACAGTGGGTGAAAAACTAGTTGCCCCCGTCCTGATTTCTTATTTCTTGCATGTTTGTCACACTTAAATGTTGCTGCTCTCAAAAAAGTGTTAACTATTAGTCAAAGATAACATAATTGAACACCACAAAAAGCAGTTTAAATGATGGTTAGTATTTCGTGATGAAAAAAAAAAAAATCAAATCAAATCTCATGGCCCTGCGTGATGAAAAAAGGATTGCCCCCTTAAACAATAGTTAAAAATACTTAATGGAGATTCTATCAGTCTGTTTTAACTGTTATAAAGCATTTTCTAAAGCTTTGGGACTCCAGCGACCACAGTGAGAGCCATTATCCACAAATGGCCAAAAAAACATGGAACAGTAATGAACCTTTCCCAGGAGTGGGCGGCCGACCAAAGAATACCCCCAAGAGCGCAGGAGAAAACTCACCGAGAGGCCCAAAAGACCAAGGCCAACATCTAAAGAAGTGCAGGCCTCACTTGCCTCAAATTAAGGTCTCAGTGTTCACGGACTCCACCATAAGAAAGAGCCGGGGCAAAAAACAGCCTGCCATGGCAAGATCATCCAAGGCGCCAAACCACTTTTAAGCAAAAAAGAAAACATGAAAGGCTCGTCTCAATTTGCCTTAAAAAAACATCTCAATGATTGCCCAAGACTTTGGGGAAAATACCTTCGTGGATACGACGACACAAAAGTTTAACTTTTGGAAGGTTGCGGTTGTCCCGTTTACATCTTGTGTAGAAGTAACACCAGCATTTCAGCAAAAGAACATTATACCAACAGTAAATATGGTTGTGGTAGTGTTATGGTCGGGGGTTGTTTTGCTGCTTAAGGACCTGGAAGGCCTTGCTGTGATAGGATGGAACCATGAATTCTACTGTCTACCAAAAAATCCTGAAGGAGAATGTCCGGCCATCTTCGTCAACTCAAGCTGAAGCGATTCTGGGTCCTGCACAGGAAAATGACCAAACACCAGCAATCCAACCTCTGAATGGCTGAAGAAAAAAACAACAATGAAGACTTTGGGATGGCCGTAGTCCAAAGTCCTGACCTTGGAAGCTATTGAGATGTTGTGGCATGACCTGAAAAAGGCGGGTGGTTATGCTAGAAAACCCTGCAAATAAAGCTGAAGTACAAACAATTCTGAAACGAGAGTGGGCCCAAAATCTCCAGAGCGCTTTAAAAAGATCTCGTGGCAGTTATAGCAAACGCTTGTTGCAGTATTGCTGATAAGGGTGGCCAACCCAGTTATAGGTCAGGGGGCAATTTCTTTTTCACACAGGGCAATGTAGGTTTGGAGTTTTTTTTTTCACCTCTAAATAATAAAAACCATCATTTAAAACTGCATTTTGTGTTCTTATGTTATTTTGACTAATAGTTACGGTTTTTTGATGAGCGAAACTGTTAAGTGTGACAAAACATGCAAAAGGAATAAGAAATCAGGAAGGGGGCAAATAGTAGTTTTTCCACCCCACGATAGCTAATTGCATGTTTAATATAAAATCCTGGTAACTTAATATTCCCCAAACTCATACAGGAAGGCAAAGATAATTGTAGATCTCTAGACTACATAACTACATTTATGAGCAGTTGCCGCACCAGCTTCTAGATCACGGTATTCTTCATACAAAATTAAAATGGTGACTATACTTTACCCAGTTTAAGGAAGGCACATAAAGAAGTAGCTGTTCAATTCATATTTATAGATGGCCCGATATAAAAGGGGGTGGCAATCCTTAAACAGGGACGGACCCGCATGAGCACAATTGCCCAGATCCAGGAACCCGTAGGTTGCAGGGGACATCAGGTCCAAATGTATCTCTGTAGTTTCCTCAATTTTGCCAATTTCCGTAAACCCCAAATTTTGGCGACTTTGCATTGCGAATGCACATTTAGGAAACTCTGAGGATTTCTGGAAATCCTCAGACTATTGCTTCTGACTATTGTTGAGGCTTCTAGTTGCCCTTAAAGGGGCAGCAGAAAATTCCAATACAGTAGTCCCAACAGTACTAGCCAAATTCAAGTCAATGCTGTCCATTTAAAAGGGCAACTAAGCCTCAAACAATTAAAGAATATGAAGGCAAATATTTTAACAGTAGATACCATCCCCTGATTTGTATAGTTTGTGGCATTCATGCCATTTTTTTAAATGGACAGTAATCCCATACGTAACCCCCATTCCTTGGTACGTCAAGTTTCAAAACTACATCACAGCTATGCTTTAGTTGCTGGGAGTTGTAGTTGTCAAATATTACAGTGGCAGGCATTGGGGGTTACTGTATGGGGTTACGCCCCCCCCCCTCCACATTAGAGGGCCCTGTGTACCAGGTCCTCCCCAAGTTTCAGTGTTAACTTAACTGGGCAGTCTTGAGGATCGCTCTTCGGGTACTCAGATCTCACTGTTAGTCGGGCCACTCCACCTCAAGAGGAATATCAGTCTGCCACACGCTCCGCAACTCCCGCCTACGTCACTACTCAGCACAGGAAGTGAGACAGTGGCGAGTAGTAGTAGTAGTTAGTAAAGTGAACGGCAGCAGGACGGATTTTTATCTCAGGGGAGTGACTCGAGTTAAACGGTAACAGGGCTATGTAACGGAGAGAGCCAGTATACTCTCTATTGCCCACTATAGGCACTGAGCCAATAAACAGCTTCTCAGTGTTAATAGCGAATGGGGTTTTCCTATTCCTAAAAACTTTAACGCAAAGATCTGCTGGCGTAAAGTTTCATTCTTAAGAGCCGTTCTAGGCTCGGTAAATAGCTGCGCGCGGGTTGGTCTGTGCCTTTTTTGCATACTCGCAAGTTATGTCGAAAAGTCACGTTAACCCTTGGTCATGGGAAAAAATTATAATGGCTCTCTGTACATTAGCCAGTGTAAATGTCTCTAGGCAAGACAGCTTGTGAGTCACAGATCACCACAAGTTGGTTGTAAATAAGAACACAGAACTACCACTTACCACATATATATCTAACTGGGCTGCATTGATCAAGTGCTCTCTTATTATCCATGACTTTGCATTTGAAATCTAAACAGAAAAAATGTTTACACCTGCCTAAAATTTACTGGACAAAACTTGTAGTCCAATTTATATATGTGTCCAAGCGACCATTGTTCTCCCAGATTTTTATTCCAGCGGGTGGGCAAGAAAGAAAACGTAACTGGGTAGGCAGAGTAGGCAATTTGTGACCGCATACAAAGCACGCAGGTTGGCCATGCCACACTTTTGCAGACTGGGCAATCTTGCAATAGTTAGTTAACCTTCCTTAAATTATATTAGTGAACTGTTAGAAAGGGGGGTCTTTATCGGGCCAGTTTTGTCGGCATTAATGTCGGCCCACACAAATCTATTAACACTACATTCTACATTTTAGTGAATCAAACAAATTAGGCGGGGGGCCGGATGCCCGGCTCTAAAAGATGCGAAGGTGAGAACTGTGCAATACTATCGGGGTATGGCTCCTTAGTTCGAGTCTCCTGTGTGCCATGCAATAAAATGATAATTGGCCGCATATATTAGTTACTCCTTTACGTGTGTTCATTTCATCACGTGTGTAGGCAATAAAAAGGATAATGGTATGGCCTCTTTAGTTCCCGCATTGTGCATGCATAAATAATAATGGTAGGCCCTCCTTTAGATTCTCCTCAGGGGTCTGCAATAAAATGATAATGGTTATGGCCTCCTTTAGTCTCCTATGTGTGTATGCAATAAAATAAGAATTGGTATGGCCTCCTTCGTTATCCTCAGTGGTCATCAATAAAATGATTAATGGTTATGGCCTCCTTTAGTTTCTCCTCATGTGTGTCATGCCATAAAAGATAATGGTATGGCCTCCTTTAGGTCTCCTCATGTGGGCATGCATTTAAAATGATAATGGTATGGCTCCTTTAGTCCTCATGTGTGTTCATGGACAATAAAATGATAAGTGTATGGGCCTCCTTAGTTCTCCTAATGTGTGTAATGCAAGTAAAATGATAATGGTATGGCTCCTTTAGTTCTCATCATGTGTGCATGCCAATTAAAAATGATAATGTATGGCATCCTTTAGTTCTCCTCATGTGTGTCATGCAATTAAAATGATAATGGTATGGCATCCTTAGGTATCCTCAGGTGTGTCATGCCAATAAAATGATAATGGTAGGGCCTCCTTTATTCTCCTCATGTGTGTCATGCAATAAAATGATAATGGTATGGCCTCCTTTAGTTTCTTCTCATGTGTTTAAGGCACTAAAATGATAAATTGGTATGGCCTCCTTTAGTTCTTCCCATGTGTGTCATGCAATAAAATGATAATGGGATGCCTCCCTTAGTTCCTCATGTGTGTCATCAATAAAATGATAATGGTTATTGCCCCTTATTCTCCTAATTGGTGTCATGCAATAAAAAATAATGGGGATGGCCTTGTTTCTCCTCTCCTCAGTGTTGTCATGCAATAAAATTATATGGTATGGCCCTTTTTAGTTTTTTCACGTTGTCATGCAATAAAATATAATAGTTTGGCCCCTCCTGTTAGTTTTCCTCCGGTCATGCAATGAAATAGTATAATGGTATGGCTCCTTTAGTTCTCTCATTTGCTTGCATTCACACATGACAAACAAAGAGGACAGGATGGCCCATCCAGGCAAATAACCATGTATAGTGCCCCCGACCGCAAGGACATGGGGTCGGCGAACGGCCATTTCGAACGAAATCGCACGTGTATGCGTTCGTCGGGTGGTCTTACTCGTGAACACATCGGGGTCGTTCGTCAGCAGTAAGATTTACAAAGTCTCTCTACAAAAAAAAGAGGACATTTTACCATCCTATTTAGGGGACCGATTTGAATAGAATATCCTCCTATTAATCCTTTAGCCAGTGACAGCTCTTAATGCTAATACAGACAAAACATTAGCCAAACAGTTACACTTTGTTTATAGGACATCTGGTGCAGAGCCACAGGAGGAGAATTGAATTAGCGAACTTGATTAGCAAAGCATCTGTGCAAGCATTTCTCCTGTTGTACCTGTGTACCTGCTGGCAATTCTATTTTTTTTTTTGGGGGCATGCCTAAATGTAGCAAGGCTTAAAGAAAAAAGTCGGCAAACGCATTATTCTTTGTAAATACCGTTATACGAGTGAAGCCGAGGGTTTTTAGGTTTAAAAAAAATTCTACTCTAAAAACCTTGCCTCGGCTTATACTCAAGTCAAGAGAAACAATACCTATTCCAGTATGCAGCGTCGTGAAGTCAAGAAGGAAAGCTGGCAGTTCCCGTGATCTCCAGGGGTGCGCGATGATGTCATCGTGCACGCCTGGCGCGATGACGTTCATCAGCACAGCCAAATCGAAGCAGTACTGGGAACTGACGGCTTGCACAGGACGAGCGGCAGCCGGGCGGAGATGAGCTGAAAGACTGGAGAGATGAAGACGGAGAAGGACTGGGGAAGAGATTGAAGACTGGAGAGATGAAGAGGTGAAGCATGGAGAGATGAAGGACTGGAGAGATGAAGACGGATGGAGAATGAAGACTGGAGAGATGAAGACTGGAGAGAGAAGACTGGAGGATGAAGACGTGAGACGGAGATGGAAGACTGGAGAGATGAAGACTGGAGAGATGAAGACTGGCCAGATACGGTAAGTGAACTGGGGGGCCTAGGGTGGGGGACAGTATGCCATACAGTAAACACCCATACCTTTCTACTATAGGTGTTTTTGAAACTACAAACTCCCGACAACGAAAGCATGCTGGAGTTTTAGTTTCACAAAAATCTTACAGTGGAAAGGTATTAGGGTTAACTGTTGGAATACTGTACCTTAAATGGCAACTATCTGACCTCCGGCTTATACTCGATGTCAATGTGTTTACGGATTTTGGAGGCAAAAATGGGTACCTCGGGCTTATACTCGAGGTCGGGCTTATACTCGAGTATATATACGGGTAGATTCCAAGCAATTTACAAACAGGAATCAGATCAGAGCTTGTAATGGGAGCAGTTTATGCAGATAGTTGGCATGATCACTTGCATAACCACAGAATGTAGTAGCAGATGAGTCACGTAACCAAAGTGAACTCATCTCAGTGGATTGAATAAGAAACGAAAAACACATGTAGGTTCCCCACTCTCTACAGACATTGCAGTATTGCTTCCCCACCTTATTCGGAATTACCAATCTCGCTACAAACAGGCAAGAGCAAACCCACTCATTTTAAGGACAAGTCCTTTATAGCAAAGATTGTTCCTATGTAATAGGGGGTTATACATTGGAAAGACTATTTTATTTCCATTTAATACATTTAAAAACGTATTCCTGTCCTAGCTAAATAGAAAGGTAAATGTGTTTACAGAATGATTTGGCAAACTCCTCACGACCAACATACCAATAATATAATGAGGATTGTAATCTGTCTACACTTTTCATTTATAGAAATTGGTTGTGTACAATTTGACCACTTTGGCACTAAAACAAACAACTCAAGCTGCAGGTTGTCTTGTCACATAAGATGATGTTCCTGACATTTCCCCAAGCCACATTCTTCAAAATGAAAGTTTCCATACAGAGATTGGATCTGCAAAATGGTCTTGCTAGCATTATGTGATATGCTTCCAAAACGGCACCAACACCAATGAGCCCCAATGACCCGTGTGAAGGGGCGTCCAGACCACCAACCCCATAGGACGTTATAGAGACCCCAGGAAACACCAAATCCCATAGGGACGTATTAGGAGGCCCAGAACAACTAATCCCATGGAGGAGAAAGAGCGCAAGAACACCCAATCCACGTGGATGTATTATAGTCTCACAGAGCAAAAACAACCTGTTTGTACCTTGGTCCAAATTAAAGGGCTTGCAACCTTACTTATTATGTGATTTATTAAAGCGCCAAATCCGTGGCGCTTCATTGATACTAAACTAACCTTTGATAAGAAGTTACAAGCCACAATCACATTATATATATTATATATATATTATATATATATATATATATATTAATATATATATATAAATTAAAAATACACAAACGCACACAGATGACGTATTATAAAGAAAATTTTTTAAAGTCCTTCGGCCATCCAGAAGGTCCAACTAGGACAACTAGTGGGCAAGGTGAAATCGTCTCCTATACCAATGTGAACAGAGTATTTTAGTGAACATGACACGCACTGTCCAACATTTGGCTATAGAAAGTGACTGGGAATTGGATTTGTCAGCCCAGAGGCCTATGGATGAAGAGCTTTATTTTTTCTGAATGCAAAAAGAAATGTTAGGTGTACCGTACCTGTGACGCCAATTCCAGGAGGAAAAAACAGGTCTGTATTCATGGGGACACAAATTAACTTTTAAGCTATTAAAATAATAATTAGGGGAGGCTCCACTCCACTGGTTCTTGTAGGGTGTAATAAGCAGTGTTTTAAAATAACATTCCCTTGTCATAAAGTTAATAGTCTTACATACAATCAAACATAGCATTAAGTATATTTCTATTTACAAAAAAATAATAATAGTATACTCAATTACCATAATCAGCTATCCATATTCTGATTTTTCCCAAATATTCATTCAGAAGATAATTAATAATTTTTAAAACCATTGCAGAAAATACAGGGTTTGGTAGATTTTTATATATTCTAAATCTACTTGAAACACTTACACAAAGCCAAACAGCTTACTGGTTCCATTACTTGCTTACATAACACACGTAATAGTCCGGTGTGCCAACGTCCGGAAAGGTCAGGGGAAACGTTATACAGCGTTCTGATAACAAGTTCTATGGAACTGATACTAGGGATGGCCCGGTTCGCGGATCCGAACATGGATCCGTCCGCGATTATCTGTTCGCGACAAAGGCGGATTTTTCCGGATTTCACGCCTTCCGAACTTCCGATTCGCGGGATTTTTCGTATTTTCGAAAATTTTCGAAAATTGGACAAACATGTATTTCGGAAAAATTTTTGAAAATACAAGATTCTCTTAATTCCTATATACGTATTTTCGAAAATATTCGAAATTACGAGAATTATTGTATTTTCGAAAAGACATATTTTCGAAAATTACATTGAAACTCGAATT
The DNA here is from genome assembly GCA_019447015.1 of Hymenochirus boettgeri. Classification (NCBI taxonomy): domain Eukaryota; kingdom Metazoa; phylum Chordata; class Amphibia; order Anura; family Pipidae; genus Hymenochirus; species Hymenochirus boettgeri. The sequence goes on from JAACNH010001136.1 coordinate 72,573, forward strand.
CGAAAATACAAAATCTCGATTATCATGGTATTTTTAATTTAACGGGTCGCTCGCGGATTTTCGAATTTCTCGATTTTTTCGAAAATTCGCGGATTCGACGGACCGGATTTTGCGAAGTTCGGACATCTCTAACTGGCATACCATAAAAAAAATGAGTTGATTTGGTTATATTAGCTGTAGGCGGCCACGCTGCTGCATTTTTGTCTGTTGTACACATTTGTCATTTGAGACAGGTTTTTAATGGAATGTGCAGGACTTATTTTGGCCACACTGTGTGTTACAATGCCTTGTCTATACCTGCATTCAAAGATCCCTGAAGCTTAAAGAGGCTATACACAGACCCAATCAGATCAGCTGATAAGGATTGTGCGAAATAAAAATGTTTCCTTACTTTATATTCATAAAGTAGAGTTGATTCATGGAAAATTTCCGATTGCCAACTTGGAGTCAGGAAGGAATGTTCCCCCACCTTCATAAATTTGGTGTTGTTTTTTGCCTTCCTGCTGGATCAAGTTAGGCAAGAAAGAGGATATTGCTAGATGGGTTGGACTGGATGGATGTGTTTTTTATCAACCTTTAAATAACTATACCCCAATAAGTGCCTGATGTCCAGTAATCAACCATAATAATCAGGAAATTGTGAGAATGCACGACAAAGATTGTATCGTGTATGTGGTTCTTAATGTATATGCTGATTGAGATGACATGCAGGGTATTTATTGCCAAGAATATTTCTTGGTAAAAGTCATTCTGAATTGAGAAAGCCAGTCACTTGGACTAACAAATTTCTCAAAACAAAAAATCAAGTCCATTGAATCTAACCGAATAATACTGAAAGTAGGAGTATGGCCGTTTTGAAAGGGGAAAAGTTAGCACAAGTACCACACACACAGTGGACACAGCGGAGTCACCTGTTGTGACCGACTTACAAAAGGGCGGGGTGTATATCACTCTTTAGATACAGTGCCTTGACACAGAGTATTTCCACGCGGTCGGAGATTAATTAATGCCCATTGAACACCATGCAGTATATTAATACCGCATGGTATTCTACAACCGAACATCGTCGTAGATTTACGAACATTTGTAAATGTATGAATGACACCGTAATTTAAACCGCGATTGTTACATAACGACCTAGTAACTTTGCAATACCGGTTACCTAATGTATGGCAGGGAGATGCCAACCTGCTGCCTCTCCTAATCTTGCAAACCACAATTACCATTGTATTCCTTGCTAGTTTGTGGTTGTAGTTTGGAAACATCAACAGGTTGGCCATCTCTGATGTATGGCTGCGGTTTAATTATAGGGCAGTGATAGAAACTTTGCAACTCCAGATGTTTTTTTATTAAAGTAACAAATCCCAGAATGCCATGGTTGCGACTTGTGTTTCTAAAACATCTGGAGGTGTCCGGCTAAAACATCACTGTGTAAGTGGTTGGTCAGCTTTATTGCATTAGGTAGGCCAGGTGCCAACATTTATTGCATTGGAGGCCAGGGGCTGCCAACATTATTGCATTAGGTAGGCACGGTGCTGCTATACTATTGCATTGGAGGCAGGGACTGCATCAATTGCATTAGGAGGCAGGGCTGCTATCATTATGCATATTAGGAGGCAGGGCTGCCAAACATTATTGCATTAGGAGGAAGGGCTGCCAACTTATTGCATTAGGAGGCAGGGCGCTGCCAACATTATGCCATAGGACGGCAGGGCTGCCAAATATTATGATTGGGGCAGGCGCTTGCCAACATTATTGCATGTAGGAGGCAGGGCTGCTAACATTATTGCGATTATGGATGGCAGGGCTGCTAACATTATTGCATTAGAGGCACGGACTGCAACATTATTGCATCTATTAGGGGCCAGGGCTGCCTGAGGACACGTGGGCATCCTGACTTGAGCAGGCAGCCTTTATATGGGAAACCTGTGCGACCGCACGTGGTTGCATTAACCAGGGGGGGACAGTGGGAGTCTAGGTCACGGACCTAGTAGCTCAAAGTTGTGCATCAGTGCACACAGCCCTCTAGTTACGGGTCTCCAGATAATATATGTATCAGACCTCACCATACTAAGCCCCAAAAAATATAAGCTTGAACTTAAAGGGTATCTCCTAACTCATAATATTGACTTTAGGAATCCAGTCTATGTGAAGAACGGAGGTAAAGGAGTGTGCTACACTTCCGTTCTTCAAGTAGAAAACAAAACAGGAGCCAGGAGAGAAGGTAAGAATCTACACTGCTCGCTTCGCTACCCCCAGTCGCTTAGTCTGAAGGTCCGCCGGATATGTCTTCTTATGCGCGATCTATGCGCATTAGAAGGACAATGGTCCGTCGGAACGTCAGGACTCAGGGCGGAGGAAGCGAGCGAGTGGAGAGCAAGTTTTCTACTCATCTTCCGGCTCCTGTTGCTCCTTACCTCCCGTTCTTCAACTAGAACTGGATTCTAAAAGTTCAATATTATGAGTGGAGATACCTTTCCCTTTTGATGTCTGTATGCTGTGCTGTCTGTCTCTGTGGCATTTAGACGTTAGTGTACATAATGATGACACACCACATATAACAAGAACGCACGAAGATACTGAAAGACAGTAAGCGCGGTGGGGTACTTGGATAAAGGCAAGCCAGCATTCAAACGGGGTATTGTGTGGTGCCCAGGGGGTTGGGGGGGGGGGGGGGGGGGGGTTGCTGAGGCGTCATACAAATCTTGTACGGGTGCATTTATCCTAAGGCCGGCCCTGACTACACGAGACAAGAGCAATCTCCCATAACAAAGATTCTCCAATGGTTTTATATTAGAAGTCTCACAGCAGCTGGCTGTAGACGGAGCCATGGATGGGTGAATAGAGGCACAAAGGAAAATGCCTTCTAACTCCTTCCATGGCACAACAAACAAAGAGAGATTTGGCACAAAAACCAAACACCACTGCAAACCAGTAACACCAAGCTTAAGGACTACAAACTATCCAATCACCATCCATTGCCTGTTTCTTACCCTGTGCGAAATGGGAAATTAGTTTTTAACCTTAACCACCAAAAAGTCATCCACAGGCCTATCTTAAAGCTGTTACTGTACAACTTACTATCTTACCTCTAATGTGACGTGAGACCAGGCAGGGAGAATAGGAGAAGAAACCATCTGCCAGACCATGGTGGTAGTGTTCAGAGGACACGAACAGTAAAAAGGAAAAGTTAATTACGACTTCAGGCAGCTCCCCCCTCTTTCCTCTCTCACTCATCCCCCCCCCAGCCTAGCACGCCGGGGAACTCCCTCCCCCTTAACATATGGGCTCTCCCAAACCGGGGGGGGGGGACTAAGATACTGGCAGAGGCGGCGAGGCTCACCACCTTCAGTCTAGGGGGAGGAGTGCTGTAGCTGACCTGTCTATAGAGATCATATACAGATCAGTCATTCCAGAATTGATAGAGGAATAGAGTTGTTATGAACCACAATATACATCATCCATACAGAGCCTCAGCCTGGCCAGTACAAAGGAAAGGAGGTTAAAGTAGTAAAAAATGCTCTGTAGGCGACATTTTTAACTCTATCAGAGCCAGATTTCCAAAAGTGCATGTCCCTTCAGGATTTCAGTTTTAAAGTTAGGCGTCAATAAAGCTATTATTATGATTCCACTTTATTTTTCACTTTATATTATTATTATAACTATATTATTATCAATTTTATTCATTTATTATTCACTATTATCATATATGCAGTTGAGTATCACATGATGATGATGGATTTGGAGGCTGGATGCTTGATTATGTATGAACACAATGATATGGTATGCAGGTTATATGTCACTTAGTATACCACGAATGTGGGCACTTTAATATTTATTGATGTGTATATGTGAACCATATTTATAGACCAATATGTTATTGATTATTCACTATATTTATATTATTCATTTTATTCTTACTTTATAGTTATCCTTGATATATTCTAGTAGTTTACTTATGTAGCTTGATGTATTTATTATTATGTGGTTGCACTATTATCATATTATTCACTATAATTTATTATTCATTATATTATTTTCACTAGATATATGATATTCGATTATTCACTATAACGATTAACTATTGGACTGGTGGGAATGTCTTGTTACATCCTCTTCCATCCTCCTCTTTTAGCCAGGGAAACAAAGTTGAAATGTTCGGTTGCTAGGATACAGCCTACATATTCAAGCTGATCAAGGAATGGGTGGAGGAGTGTTCTTCTCCATGCGTAGTTGTGGTGACAGTCAGGCAGACAGAATCGTCTATACCCCCTCACAGTTGTGGCTAATTGAAGGCAAAGAGAAGCTCGAAATTAGGAAAAAAATGTATGGGGGAGGGCTGCATACCTTACTCTTTTGAAAGCAGATTTAAAAAAAATGCATTGAGGCAATAAGTTATCTTTAAAGGGCATGTCACCCCCAAAAACTATAATGCCCCCCAACTACTGCACCCACCATGTGTGTAGCTTAAGCCTACCTCCACACCTCAACTCCCCATTGGTTCTCGTAGTCCCCCCCCAAGTCCCAAAAAACTAGACCCCAGGAGGCTAGCAGGTCCATATAGGACACGCCTGCTACCATGGCCTCCGGCGTCGGTCATGCGTGCGGAAGCCTTCTCCCCCTCCCTCCCCCCTCCTCTCTCCTCCCGTTCTGCAGCCCATTCCACCCTAGCGGTTTATTTCCCTTTAACACAGCCCTCCCCCAGTCCCAGCCCCAACCGCATATTTTTATTTAGGAAAGATCCCCAATGTTTACTTACCTCTCGCTTTCCTACGCGGAAGTGAGGCTGCCGGCAGCCGCGTCCGTGATTGGCTGCCGCTCAGCCAATCACGACGCGGGCTGCGTCCCGCCCTCTGCTGCATTTCCCGCAAGCAGAGGGGCCGGGAGCGCAGCAGCGAAGGAAAGACGGGGAGGGTAGGTAAGTAGAGTTTGGGGGCTTCTTGAAATTAAAAAATGGCGCGGTGTTGGGGTGGGGGACCAGGGGGAACAAATATGAAAATATTAAATTTTAGTGTGGACATAGAACCTTAAGCAAATACTAAGGGAATTCAGACATGCCGCCCATAGGCTCTGGCACATTAGGTCCCTGCCTAGTTGTCTGAGATTCATCTTTGATGGTGCCATTCTTCCCAATTCCAAATGATCCTTTTTGCTACAGTAAAAATTATTTGATAACATTCTGTTTCTGCTTCAAATTAATTAATGAATTTGTGTTAAACTAAACACTAGAAAATAACAAACAAAAGTGCTCATGCAGTAGAGATGTTTAAAATCATTTCAAATCTTTTTTTTATGTTTTTATAGGAGTTTAGAAAAATCTAAAACAAACCAATAAGAGTAATTGGAGCTAGATAATCGATATTGAATAATCTATTTTGGGATATTGGAAGTTCCTGAAGTTGTTTCAAAAAAGTTCAGAAGTTTTGGGACTTCAAAAATGGCGTTTCATTTAAAAGTGCGGCGCACAGTGACCACAGTGGTTAGCACTGATGCTTGCAGCACTTGTATGATCTCCCGTGCTTGTGGTGGGTTCTCTTGGGTAGGTACTACAGTTTCCCCCACAATCTAAAGACATACTTATGTATAACTACAAGGAATAGGTTATAAACTCTTTTGGGCAGGCCTCTAATAGAATTGATTAAATAAATTGTTAAAGTGCTATGGAAAAGGTAGCGGCTATATAGGAAACCCAAATTACATACATACCAAATAGGTACATAAAACAACGAAAGTCATCCCCCATATCATGAGTAGGTTTTTACAGGTGGACTAGATGGACACATGTTGTATATTAATCTTAAATACTATGTTACTATGACTCAGATGGAGGAAATACTTGTTCTGCCTTGGTCCATGAATGTGGCTTTTGCGTTGAATTGGCTAATTTTACCATAATTTACGTGCGCTGCAGCGCTCTTTTCACTTCTTAATGTCACGCTAACGATTTGCGCACCAGTCTCAGTGCGGCAACTGGGGGACAATGGGACACGCTTTTACTGACCACAACAGATGAATGAAGTCATGAAATCTCAGAGCAGAGCTACAGGCCACCAGAAGCAGAATCCAAGATGTCAGGAACTTCAGATCTTACAAGTATGACTCCAGGGAGGGCCCTAGGGAAAAAAACCAGGAAAGAAACATAATTATCTCTTTATAAGGGGTCCTGCAAATAGGAGTCAGTATTTCGGAAGCATTATTTATAAACAGACAAAATGCTTTGGACTGAGCCCAGGTTAAGTTATTAGTTGAAAAAAAATACTGCTTACATTTTTCTTTAAAAGTATATGTATTCCCTTAACATTTCATAAGATAAGCAAATCTGTTTGTGTGGGCTTAAAAGAAGGCTACTGATCCTCTTATCTCCTGATAGCTTCCCCCCCCTATCTGCACCCTCTCCACCAACAATTACTTGCTTGCCGAGCTCCTGCCTCTCTTTCAGGATTGCCACTCACATCTCAACAAATATAAGACCCACCTAAAGTATTTTCAAAATCCCATTCATTTGTGAATTGATTGTTGTGGTTGAGGTGGCATCAAAGCCTGCCCATTTTATAACATGAAATGCTATTTTAAATTAATGGTTTTCTTTTTTCATTCAAAGTAATTAAGCACTCTGATTGGCTGGGCTATATCAGGCCTGTACCCCCTGCAACATAAAAAACACAATCTATGAAAGAAGTAGTAAGTAACTTGCGCACAATTTGAACCAAAAGAGTTGATATTTGTTGGTCATTATATTTAAAAGGGCATGTCCACCCCAAAACTGAAAATTTTACCCCATACTGGCCACACTCTGTAGTTCTAAAAAAATCCTTACTACATCTCTGAGCTGCCAAATGGTTCTCCTGATGTTATGCCTTTCTACGTCCAGGGAAACCTTGCAGAGTGAAGCTGTCAGGTAGGCATCCAGGCCTGTTTACTGCCTCAACCTCATCAAGGTTGAGGCATGTGCAGGGGAGCCTCCCCCCCCTTCCCTCCCTTCCCAACTATCGGATCATCCTCTGAGGCCGTGGCACAGAGTGAAAATCCTCTTTACATAAGGTACAGTAACAGCTGCCCAAACCCTTTTTTTTCTAAAAAAAGATTGTCTAAAAAAAATGATCCAAATCGTTATTACAGACCCTTTCTCTCCATGGCGTCTTAGATTGGCCGCATCTTAGCCCACAGAACCGCAGGAGTGCGGACCACACCCTGCTTGCAACTTCCACAAGGCAGGGAGCTGGATAGGAGACGTACACATGGAGAGAAGGGTGTGGTCTGTAAGTAAACTATCGGGGCATATTTAAAAGATATATTATAAACCCCCATCGTAGGCTGTCCCAGATCCTCCGCATATTCGTTGCATGTGTGTTCTAAAGGAAAGATAGGAGGACATCGGAAAAGCCTGCCAAAGAGCTGTTAGAAGTAAGAGTGTCCTTTATAAGAGTCAGTCGTTTCATCTAACAAGGTCGAAATGTTTTAAAGCACAAAGTTGACCCATGTATGGTAACAAAAGGATTTCTTAATGGTCTCTCTAGTAAGAAGAACAGCCACGGGTCACTGATATAGGAGAAGTCTCTGATTGGTGACAAAAAAATTTGTTTTTAGTAAGTTGGATATTAGAAGCATGCCCAAATTGCCACATAAGCGCCAAAACAAGCCAATTAATGCAGGCAGAGACAGGTAGCATGGGCTACAAGCTGGTAAATGGTTACAAGGCTGCTGAAGCAGGACAGTCAGGAGTGGCTACATTGCTAAACCATCGGCAATATAACTTCTCCCATCAGTTTCACCGAAAGATGGGATCCATGGTTTCATTTTTAAGGTTTATTGGAAGGGCTTCTATTTGATGAGGTCAAGGCCAATAAAACTGCTGGGTTTTTAACTGTGCACCAGCTTTCAGAGGAGGGTTTTAAACAGACAAGCGTAGCTAATATTTATTCTACAGACTCCAGGGGAGTGGAGAGTATTTACAATTCAGGGTTTGGGGGGGGGCGCTTGGGGTGGCTTTATATGTAAAACATTGGGGGGGTTGGACAGTTCCACTTAACTATATTTTGAATTGCTAAGATTAATTATCTAGAGCATAGCCCAAAGTGCCAGAGGAAGAAATTGTAGCACTCTAAAGCTGGTTACCAATCTTCAAATGATGGACACACCAAAAATCTGTAAGATTCACAAAGAATAGCAAAAAATTCAGGACTGACACTTTCCCCACAAACACGGTGCTCCCTAACTTTTAGAGTCAGGGGGTCCAACCATGGGCGGAGGAACATTTTCAGAAGGTATACAGACGCCAACGTGGGAACGTTTGTCGCAGCATCAGGAATGTTATTTGCCACAGACACACTTTGATGATTTAAAGGGGGAAATTCCAATGGAATCATCATTTTCTCGTTAAGTGTGACCCAGGTAAGGTAATTTAGCTTAGCAGCACAGGGAAAGTCAAACATAAAAATACAACTAAGGTTTTTTTTTATTAAAAATTGTAAATATTGAAATTGAGAGTAAACATTATTAGGTACAAATAATACAAAACTTTTGGTTAATAGACTTATTTCCATTTAAATAAAATTCATAGAAGCATCTTTCCAAATGGTGTAGCAGGTACCACTGAGGGTACCAAACAGATTCCAATGTAGAATCAAACAGCGAAGCAGCTATAAAAGGGTGTCATCTACAAAAGTGATTTCCTTGGTATTCCTTTATCAGTAGGTGGATTTATTTGCTATGTCAATAACTAATATGCTTTACAAGTTATACAACCTGTGTAACAGCTAGAGATAGATACGCCCTGTGTTACCTTATGTTACAAAGCACAAGACTTGGAATTTTATTGTAGTTGTTACTGCACATATTTAATTGCTTTCAGTGAATCGCCTTATGTGCCTTTCAGATTTATCAGGGCAGAGGTGTAAGGTAAAGGATAACTATCACTGTTATAAACTGAAAAGTACCTGGGACAGGGATATAGGATGGTAATTCCTCACTCCAAATTTGTTTCTGTGAGAAAGGAAAATTACTTCTGCCAGTCTTCTCCTGCCTTCAGACTACCTTTATACAGGAATAGTCAAGGACTAACCTGGCAAATGAAAACTTGTACTTGCTGCCGACCTCAACGAAACAATATTGTGAGGTAGGAATAATCAACCTTACCTTTCCATTTTTAAAAAAAGTAATTTTTAGCGTATAGATACCCTTAAATTAATGGTTAATAAATAACAGGGAAATAATTATGTTCACTCTTGCAACCACTGGGACATAAAGTCATCTTTCTAGATTTCGTTGGATATAAAAAACATATTTTGCTAGGTTTTTTATAAAATTCTATATCGCAATGTTACCAAATGTGGCTAACAGATCACCTTACTAAACCCAACAAGTAACCGAAAAAAGATTAAAAGGGGAATATTTTTTTTTTTGTTCAATAAATTTTATTGGTTTCAAAAAGCATGTAGTATTGCAGCATACTTGCATCTTTTGTTCACAAATGATATAACATAAAAGAAAGAAAAATAGAAAAGAAAAATGAAAATAAAAATAAAACAAACAATCCCATACAAACCCCACATACCTACTAAAAACAACAAGACCATATATTATATTCAGTTGTGATCCTACAAGGTAATTTACCTACACAATAGATTACCATGTTACCTTTGGTTTAGGCCTATGGGGTCCTCAGGGGGGTCTTTCCGGAGCGCTCGGTTGATATTTCGGCTTGAGTACTGATTGCAGACCTCACTGGCTTGAAGGGCCCATTTAAGTATCCAAATATCCCAGGTTTTGGACCATGTTCTTAGTGTGTTTTAAGAGCGTATGTGCTAGATATTCATATGGTGAATCCACCATATTTTCTTTATTAACATTCTTTGGGATGGAAGGTGTTTCCAATGCTGAAACATATATCTACATTATTATATTCTGAGTTAAGTTGTTCAGATTTTCTACCGGGGTTTAAGAGTGCGTGTATGGTGACAATATGATATCTTTGGAGAATAATTCTGGGATTAAAGACTCGCAGTGTTTCCACATTGTCTGGGCCTCTCTGCAATTCACCAGCAATGTAGCTGATCGCAGGGGCTCCACAGTTTCTTAAAACAGTACATTGGTATAGAGGGGTTAAGTTTGTTAATAGTGTAGGGGTAATATACCATCAAATAGAATTTTATAGATTTTTCTTTTATTCTCATATTAGCAGAGCATTAGCTGATTGAGAAAAAAATAGACCATGGTCATCCTGTAATCTTGCCCCAATCTAGACTCCCAGTTCAGCATTGGCTTGATTTGAAAGGCTGTGTTTCATGATATTGCATCATTTAGTGTGGTTATTGTACCTTTGAAGGGTGATATACGCACAGTGACTCAAATTTTTGTTGGGGGGGAGAGGTCGTATTTTGTTTGGTAAAGTGTGACAGTTGGTGATTGAAACCAGTAGTTGTCTTTGAGACGAAATTTGTTTTGGGCTCTTTAACCAAGAACATATGGAGTATCTAGTTTCAGAGATCTCATCAGCCTAGTGAGACCCTGTCCTTCCAGTAACCAGCCTTATTTGGGTCAGCCCCATGGGAATGATGTAATGAAGCGGGAAAAGGGGATGCAAAATGAGGAGGACATTCGTAGTTAGTTTATTACTGTAGTTGGAGCTAATCCCATACCTGTAAGGGACTGTTGTGTAGGTTATATTACAAACTGTGTATTGTCTTTTTGTGATCTATTGGTATCCATAGTTTGTTGAGAGTGAAGAGGGGATAGTAGTTGTTTCTATCTACCAACATGTAGTTCCTGCCCCTTGGGCCCATTGAACTGTTTGAGCCAGTCTTGCTGCTTTAGTAGATGTAAAGAATTGGTAACCCGAAATCACCCTTTATTTTATGTCTTGCCAATACTCTGCTCTGATTCGTGCATTTATATTTTTCCATATAATTTAGTATTGCGCTGAGCTGAAGTTGTGTAGATTGGATTCTTGATTAGCAGAGGATCGCCCTGAAAAGATAATTAGAGTATTTTGGAAGAATGTTCATTTTAACGGCGTTAATACGTCCCAGGAGAGATAGGGGAATGAACCCATGACTGTAGTTTATAACATTTATTGATCATAGGAGTGTAGTTTTGTCTGAGAAAATGTTTTTGGATCGTGGGCTGACATTCACCCCCGATATGTAAAGGAAGATATGACCACTTAAAATGGAAATGTGATTTGTTGGGTTGCACACACCTGTTCTGGGAGATGCATCGGGTAGGGCAATGTTTTGGAATTGTTTAACTTAAAACCTGACAAGATCCGAAGTACTCTATGTCTTGTATAAAATAGGCAACGAAATAAAGGCTTGTGTTAGACTGAAGAGTGTCGTCGGAAACTGTGAGATTTTTGGATGTAAGTTCCCTCTCCTATACCATGGAATCCTGCGTAGATCGTATGGCTTCTGCCCAGTGGTTTCATGCCAGAGAGCAAACAACAGGGGGAACATTGGGCACCCTTGTTTTGTCCATTTTTAATCTGTATTTGAGCAGATGGAATTCCCATGTTGCGGTACCCTGCTATTGGTGTTAGGTAGAGGCTAGGGTTGCCGTTATTATTTTTGAGGGAAGTCAAATTTATCAAGACTTGCTCCAGAAACCCAATCCACCCTGTCAAAAGCTTTCTCTACATCTAATGACTAGAAAATTGCTTGTGTCTTTTTGGTATATGCCTTTGAACCAATGTGAAAGCTTTCTGGTGTTATCGCGGTTTGCCTACCCGATACAAAACCAGTCGGTCATAGTGGATTAACTTGGAAGTATCTGTCAGTCTATTTGCCAACTTTTTCAGAAATCTTTATATCCACATTTATTAGAGATAGGTCTGTATACATATGTCTATATACAGGCCGAGTGCTTTTAAAGGGCACGAACCCAAGGTGACATCTTATATCCATATCATTAAAGTAGGTACATTAAAAGATAATGTACCCCTTACTTTAATTATATAGTTATCAGATGTCACCTCCAATGATCCTGGATTTACAGTCACCTGTCACTTCCTCCATGCTCCTGCCTATCTCTATACCCACACCACCTCACATTTCTATACCCTACCAGCACTGAGAACGAATGGCAGCAAAATGGTTAGTACACTTCGATGTTTATAAAAAGCGCGCCGATAATAATATTATTGTACAGTTGGATCTCATAGAGACCATTAGTGGGGTACTATAAGTATATTGTAGCTAATATCAAACGAGTTACATTAAAATGGTACAACCATAGTGTTATTTATGTAATAGTCATATTAAGGGGTTATTCAGTGATTAAAACCACTTTGTGCTATTCAGTTATTGAAGAACAGGAGGTAAGAGGAAAGGAGCTGTGTCTTACCTCCAGTTCTTCAATAAAAGTAAGGTGCTGGAATGAGGTTAATCAACTTACCCGGTTCTCGCCTTCTCCGCCACACATGTGCATAGATACAGAGTCTGTCAGCACCTGTCAGAGGATGTCACGGAGGAGTGAGAGACCCGGGTAAGTAGCTTACCTTCATTTCCGGCGCTGAAAACTAGCTCTTTACCTCCCGTTCTTCATAAAACGTATATCACAAAAGTGGTTTTAACCACTGGAGTAACCGTTAATGAAGCTTTCCAGTAAGTAAAAGAACATATTTCCAGGCTAGAATTACCCATTTAAGGGCAAACACTGGCTCTCTGAAATCACACCAGTGTCCCCTGGCATTCTTTTAAAGTGCATGTCCACCCCCAAACGTAATCTCCCCCACTGCTGTCGGCCCAGTGTGTAGAGTTTTAAAAATCTTTACCTTACCTCTCTGCTCCAAATGGTTCTCCTTGAAAGTGAGCCCAAATTTCTAGAAAGTGAACACCAGGAGCCTGTAAGGGAGGGAAATGTTTCTGCCTCTGAGGTTGTCCTCTGAGAGGTTTCTGGCTTGCTCATGCAGCCCTCCCCCCCTTCCCCCCTTTCTAGCGATATATTAGTTTGTCAAAAAACTAACCGATCTGTACTTACACTGCACTTATTCCTCCGGCGTTCTGTACTGCCGGAGTCTAGTCCGGATTGGCTGCCTCTCAGCTTCATGCAAGCAGAGGGCTGTATCTGGACACCAGTGGACCGTCAGTTTAAGTACAGACTAGGTTTTGACAAATTAATATAGCGGTGGGGGTGGGAGAGGGAACCCTACACTGCAGCAAAATGTTAAAAAAGAGTGGACATGCCCTTTAGTTGTTAAACATTAATGATCTGTGATGCATATTCCAGCAATTACCTATAAAACCTTACTAAAGCACTGTACAACGTGTAATTGTAGGGCCGATGCATGACAGAGTCGAAAGCAATTTCAGATGAACTATCTGTTTGTCTATAGGTGCTGGTCATGCAGATCTTTACCACCTGAACGAACTACATAGACCAACTGATAGACCTTTCGTCTCTCTCAGTAGGGTTTTGTTGGTGGGCCCTGCGATCGCACCTCTACAGAGCTTACTTTGCGGATATGTAATCTTTGACTGATTGGCCTGATTGCATTGAGCCGAGGAGGGGGCTAAGCTACCTATGCATGTCAGATTCACTGTATGGGAACTTACTGTCCTTCTCACTGTATGGGGCCTTTACTGTCGTTCTCACAGTATGGAACTTTACTGTTGTTCTCACTGTATGGACCTTTACTGTCTGTTCTTACTGTATGGGACCTTTACTGTGTATTCTTACTGTATGGGAACTTTACTGTCCTCACTGTATGGGACCTTTACTGTGTTCTCACTGTATGGGACCTTTACTGTTGTTCTCACTGTTGGGACTTTATGTCTGTTTCACTGTATGGGACCTTTACTGTCTGTCTCACGTATGGGACCTTTTACGTCTGTTCTCACTGTATGGGACTTACTGCTGTTCTCACTGATGGGACCTTTGTCTGTTCTCACGTATGGGACCTTTACTGTCTGTTCTCACTGTATGGGACCTTACGGTCTGTTCTCACTGTATGGGACCTTTACTGTCTGTTCTCACTGTATGGGACCTTTACTGTTGTTCACTGTATGGGACCTTACTGTCTGTTCTCACTGTATGGGACCTTACCAACTTTCTCACTGTATGGGACCCTTACAACTATTCTAAACAAAAAGTAATAGTGATGGTTTAACCATGACACATTGTAGGTGTGGTTAACTGCATTTGTTTTTTTCTCCCTAGAACATTTTTAGAAATGTTGGTAACTATGGCTGAGTCAAGTTAGCTTGAGGGGGTCACTGTTTTGCTTTACATCAGGCAGCAAAAAGTCTATGAATCCCAGATTCTGGGGGACAGTCCCAGTTTAACAATTTGTTTGTCTTCTGCAGGAGAGAGAGGCGCCTCTGAAATGTGCATCAGGGAATGTGTTTTTTATTTTTTTTATTTGGCTGCAATGTCACATGTAAGAAAAATCTAAAAACAATGAGAGAGAAGGCAAACTTTAAAGACTTTTTATCAATCCTGGTTATACTAAGTGGGGGAGCATTCTCCATGAGCCAGGAAAATCATTTATGTGGCTAGAACTTTATGCAAAACTAGTTTACTGGTTTGGGTTCCTTTTGCTAACAGTGTTTTGTGCTGTCTGACACTCTGTGCCAGAAATCATGCAAAAAAAAGTCATCAGGACTTTCTGACATTTACGCTTCTGGGCAATCCTTACAAACACACCCTGTATATAGAACACACCCAAATGAGTAAAAGGAAGGGTGAATGTCCTGTTTTATTTTGCCTGATACATAATAATTGCAAATAACTCCTTATATGCCGCCCCAATATTTTTTGTGATTGTTTTCTGGTTTTACTGGTCCATCCTAGATCATGTATGATCTAGGCAAAGGATAAGGCACACACGAATCAGTACATCTATACCAAAATAAGATATTTACTACTACATTCCTGAACGCTTGCACTGTAAAGCTTTTGTCGGTTATGTAAGGGGTATATATAATAATTCATTCTAGGGGAGGACACCTGAGGGGGGGGTCTGTAATTAAAGGTATCTCCACAGCTAAAATAAAATTTGGTATTCAGTTTTTATGAAGATCGGAAGGTAAAGGATCTGTGTCTTACCTCCTATTCTTCAATAAAGCTAGTGTAGAAGGTGGGAGCTCCTCTGTTGGGTAGTCTGAACAGGTCCCGAAGGATTAGTACTCTATGCGTCGGGACCTGTCCACCTTCTATCCCGGCTCCGCAGGTTTTATTGAGGAACGGGAGGTAAGACACAGCTCCTTAACCTCCCGCTAAATCTAGTACCAAAAAAATTAGCAGTGGAGGTACCTTTATATATAAAATATTTGCTGACTGGAGTACTTTTCTGTAAATGAGATAGTGAGAAGGGTGTTGGACAGGGATGAAGGGGCCCAGGAGATGTTGGTTAAACAGGATGGGTCCCGACTCCCAACTCACATGTACTCTCACATAGGTGTGTGACTGCAAACAGATATGGCAAATATGAAGCGGATAGTGGATGAAGGGGCCACACCCAGTATTTCTGCAGGGGGATGTTCTAATTTGTACTTATTCCCCAGGTAGGAGGATTGAGGATGAAGGGGGAAAAAGTAAAAGGAAGGCTTGCTGTACTAAAATTTTAATGAAATGGTTTCTAATTTTGTGCAAGAATTACATATAAAGGCAATACGCTCTTTTAATAGGCAGTTCTATAAACCAAATTTTAGTTGGGGGGTGGACTGCTGTTTAACCTTACGGGCATTGTTTATTGGGAATGCTATACTATTCCCAAAGTATTGGAAATGGTGCATTGCCCTGAAAAAGTCTAAAACCCACATTATACCCGATATTACATTGAGTTGTGTAGGTTTTAGGCGTTTACTAATTATTCATATGGCCAATAAATATATAATATATAAATATAATAATATATAAAGACCATATACTAGTCCAGCTGATGCTGCACCAATGACAAGAACTGTATGAAACTGAGGACAGGACAGTTAATAAACAGATTGTAACTCTAGGTATGTCAAACTCATTTGTGTGAGGAATTATTCAGGTATGTGTGAAAGATGGGACTCTCACTTGAGCATTGGGTGATAACACTTAGCAGAATTACTAAAGTCTTTGCAAGAACTACGCCATGTTAAGTTATACATACTTAAAATAACATAGTTCAATAAAGACAAGTTCCAGCCTGCATCTCAAAATAAAGGAAACACTTTACATATGGGTACTTATCATGCTAAATGGAAATGCTTGTACATGTGTGCAATTATAAAGTAATAATATCTGCATCTCTATACACAGCCTTATTAGTATGTTTGTGTTAGATTTTATGGGGAATAATTATACTGAGAAATGGTAAAAAAAAGACTACAAGGGCGATGTAATGAATGAATGAAGTTGCATTACTTAAAGGATAAGTATGCTTCGAAACAAAGTACGTTTAGTTTGCCATTTTTTCCCCTCCAGAGCCACCTTTCCTGCTTTAAAGTTGCAATATCAACATTTTGCTTGGATTGTATTGTGTGCCTGTGCTGTTAATACAAAACCCTGTACATGTACATATAAATGAACCTTCTTTTAATTAAAGCCTGGGTAACTTCCTCACTTCCTGCTTTGCCCTTGTAGTTTTTATTGAACACACCAGGTGTGACATGCTCACTATTTACTCAGAGTATCATCATAAGCCACCTTCACCTACACTCTGCAGGCATGGAATACAATCCCATTGGTATACATATTTTGAAGGGCAATATAATGATCAAATGTTTTAAAAAATGTTTTTAAAAAATGGAGAATAAAATACTAAAATATAATGTTCTCTATTTTTATTTTTAAAAGGCACGGGTGACTGGAGAATGCCTTGTTTTAGCATTTCATGTTTATTTATCTTTTGGTAGCAAAATAAGCAGCTTCCAGTGCAGAGGGCTTCCCCTGTGTCACAACTGAGAAGAATGCCAGTGCAAGCAGCAAGTGCTAACATTTGATTTCTGTAACTATGGAAAGACTGCAGCTACTTAATCATCCTAGGCTTATCTGAAGGAAAATCGAAATGTAGGAACCTTTATAGTATAGATACCACAGTTTCCCCTTATTAACTGCAAATTGTGTCTCCTTTGTTGCTTGTTCTTTAATGTCTTCTTTAAGTAAAATGGCTGTAAAAACACGTCTCCACCCAGAATGACTTTCCTCCGCTGTGGAGAATGCTCCTGTAAGAATATTTAGGGAGATTCAATAAAGTTCTTATCGTTAAAATGAGGCTAATTTTGCCCCAACCAATCAGATGTTATTAACATTTGAAAGCTAACATCTGATTTGTTCAGAAAGAAACAAAATCAGATTTTAGGTTCTGTTAAAGAAATAACAATGTTAGTTCTCAATTTATTTTAATATGTCATGGTACACAAACAGCTTCAAACTATCAATGCTTTTGTTTAAAGGCATTCTACCCCTAAACTAAAATTTCCCCACCTAACTGGCCCCACTGGGCAGTGTTTAAAAACCCTTACCTCTCTGCTCCAAATGGTTCTCTCCGCAATGTCTGTCCAAAGTCTCAGAAAGTGAAGAGCAGAGACCTGTCTGGAGTAAAAAGGTTACCGCCTCTTATTTTTCCTCTAAGAGGTTCTGGCTTGCCCACTGAAGTCCTCCCCCTCCCCCCTCCCTCCTCTCAATACCTGTTTGCTGCCTGGGCCCTAGCTTTATTTGTTTGCAAAAAAATAATCAGAAATGACTTACAGAGCTTGATCACCGGTGTTCTGCACTGTCGGCAGCTGCATCTGTGATGGCTGCCAATCACGAACGTGGCTGCCGGTCCGGCCCCATGCTTGCAATTTCCTACAAGCATAGTGTCGGATCAAACGCTGGGGGGAACGAAGCTCAGTAAGTACTTTCTGATTCTTTTTAAGTTTGTATGAAAAAATGAGATACCCTTTAATTACACTAGATCTTACACTAGATTACACTGTAGCCTTATGTTGGTGTTAATCACTAATCCTGCATAGTAAACAAGGCTTACCATGGCTAAAGGCTGTTTATTGAATAGTGGCGTAACTTCTGCCCCCCCGCCACTCCACGACCGCGTGGGGGCCCGGACGGTAGTAGGGAGCGCCACAAGCCCAAATCCCTGCAGTATTCACCCTTTTTAAAGAGCTGATCATGCGTATAAAGAAAACATACGTGCGATAAGCTCTTTTAAAACTGGACCTGAACTTCCAGAATGAACCAGAAGTTTGGATCCAGTTTTTAAACAGCTATTGCGCGTATGTTTTCTTCATATGCACAATCATTATTTAAAAAGTGTGAATTCTGTAGGGACCTGCATGGAGGGAGGAGGGAGTAGGGGCCCGGCCCCCAAACTCACGGGGGGGGCGGGCACTTTCAGGTACGCCCCTGTTATTGAATCTGCTCAAGCCAGGCACCCTAGATTAGCATCTAATCTTGAAGATCTCATGCATACCAGTCACAAGTCATGCACAGATATAATAACTATCAGTTCACAAACATGCCTTTAAAATCTGATTGGCCTATAATAACATCTGAATAAATAATAAAGTAGATTGTAAGCTCTACAGGACAGGACCTCTTTCCTCATGTACTAGTTTCAAGCACTTGTATATTTCATGATGCACATATTATTTATATATGTATGTATTTATTTATGTCCCCCTTGTACAGCTTTTGTATTCATTATTGTACAGAGATGGTCCCAAGTACATAACAATATAGTATAATGTGGCCTAGTTTAATTTATAGCTTGAATCAAAAGTATTTGTGTCTTTTGTCTTTAGAAATGTATTGAAGCTTGCAAAGGGAACTTTGATTAAAAAAAAATGTGGATGCTAAAAGATTGCTCCCAAAGTTCAATTTGTCACAACAGCAAAAGTGTAGGGAGGAAGTAGCCCACATTGCAGTAGAACTACTGCATATGGAGGTCTGAAAATATCCACTGATAAAGGCAAAATCACTGTTAAAAAAACCCCAGACCAGTCTGCTTGTGTAGTTGAAAATATAAATGATCCAATCTAACTCATCCATGCTATGGTGCTCACAGTCAGATCAGTAACAAACCATAAGGGGATGTGATATGACAAACATGTTAAGTAATGAGGAAGGTAAGGAATCCCATTGCGTGGGGTTTAATGCCCCAGTTCAACTCGCATTAAAGGAAGTGTACTCTCAAAATGACATATTTACAAACTTCTGTAAATAAACTCCCCTGTGCCCCAGCCCCCAAGATCCCTTTCTTGTGAAATAATTCTGCTTGTAGCCTGCAATCAGCTTGTAAAGTTCTGCTGTTTTTGGAGGTGTGTCCTTCGCTGCAGCTTGGTGTGTCTATTGCTGTACTGACATGTTATAACCCTGCCCCTTTTGACCACATGACTAATAGATTGTTCCCCTCTCTTCACGTGCACTTTTTTTTGCTGCATCAAATGTTTACTGTACATAGAGAGGGAATATTACATAGCTCATCTACTGAACTTAGAGATCACTGACAGACAAACTTACACCTCACTGGTACTGATTAATGGAATAAAATATATATATTTAATAATGTTTATAATGTTTTTATTGATCTATGTTGTGTATATAGCAGTGTGTTACGTAGTCTGTCAGTATTTGTGTAACTGTGAGTCTGTCAATGTGTTTGTGTAGTCAGTCTGGTGTTTTGTGTAACTGTGTGAGTCAGTCAGTGTGTTTGTGTAATGTTTGTGTAACTGGGAGTCTGTCATTTGTGTCCTAAAAGCAATCTTCACTAGCTTCACTGCAACTGTAGTAAAGAGTTCCACAGTAGTGAAGCCTGCATAAAAAAAAAAATAAACTCAATCTTGGATTTTCCCTTTGCATAGTGCATGTGCATCGCTTTCAGTGTGGAATAGAATTGTAGATAGGGAAGACACGCCATCAATGATGCACAGCCCTTTCCCCTTCCCATAGTGCCTGTGCATCACTTTCAGTATGGCAAATAGTGTAGGTAGGAGAGAGACAGTATCCATCATGCACAGCCTTTCCCCCTTCCCATAGATCCGTGCATCGCTTTCAGTGTGGCATAATGTGTAGGTAGGAGAGAGAGACATCCATCATGCACAGCCTTCTCCCCTCCCCTAGTGCCTGGGCATTGCTTTCAGTGTGGTAAGTAGTGTAGGTAGGAGAGAGACAGACAGCCATCACCCCAGCCCTTTCCCCTTCCCTAGTGCCTGTGCATCCTTTTCAGTGTGGCATAATAGTGTAGGTAGAGACAGTCATCCATCACGCACAGCCCTTTCCTTTCCCTAGGCCTGTGCATCGTTTTTTAGTTGTGGCATGTAGTGTAGTAGAGAGAGACAAACATCCATGATGCAGCTTTTCCCCTTCCCATAGTGCCTGTGCATCGCTTTCACACATTTTGTCCAATTAGGGTGAGGCCACACCGCAACGCACAGGATCGCGCCAAAATTGCAAGCGTTATCGCACGCGATTGTGTGCGCAATTCTTGCGGTTTCGCGCTCACGGTCGGTTTTGCGCATGCGTTTCGCTTTTTTCGCGTTATGGCACGCATGCGTTAACACACCAAAATGGTGAACGATGCGTTACCAAAACGCGACGGACGCGCAATCGCATGCGCATCGGAAATTTTGCATTCGCGATTTCCATGTAGTGAAACGCGAAAAGCGTGCGCAAACGCGCGAAAAACGCGATAGTGTGGCCTAGCCCTAACACTCCTGACCACAGCCTGACCTACCTGTGCAAGTGCCACAATGGAAGTGAAAGAATAATACCCCCCCACAAACACACCATCCCATGTCCCCCATAATTCAAATATAAATCAATAAAAATGGGCATCTTCCACCCCACCTCCTGTCCCCCATAATTCAATTTAAATAAAGTTTACCTACATCCCCACCACCTACCAGGTCACCCTTATACCAATAAAAAAGTAGCCCATAAAAAACTAAATTAGCCAGAAATCCAGACAAGCAGCACTTTATATCATAGTATAACACATGTGCGTGCGCGTCTCCATAGTTACACAATACTCATGGCTGCCGGCACTCTCTCAGCAGTCACGATTCGTGACTACATTAGCCGCGCGTTCGCATGCGTGAATCGGCTTGGACAGTCGCAATATCGGCAGAGGCCGAGTTGAGCTAGCATGAATGGGGAAGGGGTGTCTATCTATTGGAAAGATTACAGGGCCCTGCTAATCATGAGTTGAGGAGCTGTAAATAGGTAAGGAAACACCTAGAAATATGTTTTCTGAGGTAAGTTGTTGGAGCAGTGAAATGTTCCTTTAACTTTGCTCAAAATAGTATAATTCAATTTCATGCATCCTAAACTATAACCATACAAAGGGCTAGTTTTACTATGTGGGACACACATTTGCCCTTTAAATGTGCAGTAAGTTCTGTCCTATATATATGTTTATGTTTTTTGTGTGTGTTAGACATGTTCATGGCCTTTTGGCATTGGAATGAAAGCAAAGAAAGCTTACAGGTCCAATGACAAAAATGGCCCTTGCAATTTTTTTATAATTTCCAGACTTCTCTAAAAATTTGGTTAAAGCCCTATTGCTGATCTGACACATACCTGCTCCCTTCACAGTCAGATAGAACAATTAACTATTTATGATTTGATTACCAAATATACTCGAGTAAACCAAGGTTTTCAGGCTAAATAATAACCTGAAAACCGAACCTCAGTTTATACCGAGTCAATCTCTGCTCTGGTGGTCATCTCTCTGCAATCTTGATGGCTGACTTCCCTATCGGTAAAATTGTGCTGTGATATAACTAGAAATCACTAACCTCCCCAAGCAAAACTATAATGGGGCCTACCTCAGTGCTTCATCTACAGTGGTTGTCTGGGGGAGGCTGTCTGTCACGGGTATGCTCACGTGGAAATTGACAAATCATGCAGTATCCAATAAGCATCTTAGTAGCTATCCAACTGCTGATTACATCAAAAACACAATTACAGCACCGCATCACACATACTTAATTCATTCTGAATGTACTAGGCTTGGACCATTTTTTTTTTTGGTACTAAAGTCAGGGTGCACCTACCATTAAGCAAACTAGTGATGTGAATCTGCTGTTAAATTTTGCAAGTCTGTGTGCGCTGGGCATGAGGGCATTTATATTCCCCATATATTCTTAAATGACCAGTCTGAGTGCTCGGCATAAGGGCATTATTTATTTACCAGTCTGTGTGAGCTGAGCATGAGGGCATCTAAACGTTAAGGATTGGATCTGCAAGCACAAGCCTGAAAATGGACACAGAGACAATTTAAAGATATTTTTAATATGGGTATTTTGTAAATGAGAATGGTGGTGGTTAAGATGTAAATGTTGTAGCTAGTGAAGTGAAAATCATTAATTTGATAGTGTGATAAAGGGTTAATGAGGGAGGAGAGATATATCAAAATAGCCAATCAAGAAAAGGGTGGAAGAATGTTGTGGTGTATAAATCTGGTTGATAGTTACATTTGAAAAAGTCTCAAGACTCAAAACTGTTGTGTCCGTTGCCTCAATAAAGTTTAACAGGCTCATTTACCCTGAGACTATTCAATATAACACAACTTTAACTTATTCTTTGTGCTGGCTGTGTGGGTATTGCCAAAGACACCCCGCGCAACTGGCAGAATCAATTTAATATTTGTTTTGTGCTACTATTAGCACAACATTTTAATGGCAGCTCGTGCCAAATAGTACTCTGTGCTCCTTTCTTGTAAATAATTTGTTGCATTGGTGAAGGTGCCTACTCAACTTTCTTGTAGGAATTTTATTTGTTCCCGTCTGTGTGGGTTGGTTTAGGGCATTTTGTATTTACAGTCTGTGTGGGAACATATAGTACAAGTCTGGTGGGCTGGGCATGAGGGCACCTTTATATTTACCAGTATAGTATAGTATTTGAGGTTGAATAAAGACATACGTCCATCCAGTCCAACCCATCTAGAATATCCTCATTTCCTGCCTAACTGTTCAGAGGAAGGCAAAAAAAAAACGCCCAGGAAAAAATTCTTTCCTGACTCCAAGTGGCAATCGGAATTTCCCTGGATTAACTCTACTTTATGAATCAATACCAGATTCCTTGTTTGCAAAAACTCATCCAGCTTTTTTTTTAAAACTAACCAATGAACCTGCCATAACAGCGTCCACTGGAAGACAGTTCCATAGCTTTACCGTTTTTACCCGTATATATATTTACCAGCTTGGTATCAGAGCATATCAATTTACCAGTCTGTGTGGCCTGGATGAAGTCATATTAAATTTACCATACTGTGTGGGCAGATCTTAAATGTGTGGGAATCATACATTACCTGTCTGGTGGGCTGGGCATCTTATATTTACCAGTCAACAGCTTAAGTCAGTACTCCAGTTTACAGCCAGTGTAAAGTGAACCTCCCAGTTTACCAGACAGTGGAAGTCAGCCCTTAATTCACCAGAGTGTAAAGTCAGTCTCTAGTTCACTAGGTAGTGTGTCAGCCCTCCGTACGCACCTCCATGCCTACTTGTTTTTTGCGTGTTGCAGGAAGATACACGGGCAGCTTTAAATATTTGTTTCAGGTGACAAAAGGTCTAGAAAACCATAACATGATATTGTACGATTATCAGACATGTATGGGCGATTGCCTAATCGTCCGTCGGCCAAAGGAAATAAAAATACTTATTGGACCACTTTGTATGGCCCGCTTAACAAGTCTGAACAATATTCCAGAGACAAGCTTCTGCGGAATACAGGGCATCATTTTAAAGGTGGGGTATCCCGTGTTGCTATTTTATTCTGTGTCATTAAACCAGTACAAAACACTGATTCTGTTGTATTGTTTATAAGTACAAATATTATCTGGACATAACTATTAATAACTGTTATTTTAGAGTCAAGATGAAAATTGTGAACGTGGCCCATATAAAACATGGAATTTTAATTAAAACACAGGAAGCATGCAAATATCCACAAAAGTTTGAAAGATTATCTACTTTTGTCCATAGCCAGAAGGCCTTAGGACCATAGAAGGGTTTATGGTCTCCTTAGCCTGTGAAAAACTTGCTTTCCCTCTCTCCAGCTGCCACCAGAAACCTTTGAGAGTGATGGAAAATTGGATCAACTAGGAGGCCTTAAAAAATAGTTAGAGTGATTGCTCATGTTTTTTTAAGAACTAATATCAATAAATAGTGAATAACTAAAATTTGACGTGAAAATTAAGAACAAGACTACACTTGATCTGAGTAACGGATACCACAGGTTTATCAGATGCTTCAAAACTTTTTTTCTATGCTTTTTAAATCATCTCGCAGTTATAGTAATTATATTATTACTCCATTAGGTGGTGCTATCACATTGATAAAGACTGCATCTTGTATTACCGTATATTTTCCTAGGTTCTCTCAAACCTCTTCTCAAAGAGTAATAACCAAAAATGTACAGACATCTAATGGATCCAATTTTTAAAGAGTAACAATATTGGTTTACTGCAGTGTTAAACATATATTTTTGCCTATTTGTCTCGGTTTGCTATAATGAACAAAATGTACAGACAGGCAGAAGTTTAGTGCAGAAAAATGCTTACAACTCCAATAAAATAATTTAGGTTTCTGTTCTCAATAACTTTTGCAATGAGAAGCTAGAAAATGCCATGGGGTTATTTTAGATAAATAATTTTGCCCTTTTAGTACAAGCCAGACAAAGATGTAAATATGAACAGAAAACTAGTTGAATCAGCCAAATGGTTGTTCAGAGTATTTATGCAATATATGTATTTGAATGTATTGATGCATTGTCTAACATTTTATCACCCTTTGGCACAGGAGTGGATATATTAAATACTCCTTTCTCTATACACCCAGAATCCAGGAAAGTCAGAGAAACCATCCACACGATTTAGTCATTATACAAAAAATTGCTTATTGGTGAGTATAGAGAACAATACCTAAGCCTACTGGCCTCAAATGAAAAGGAACCAACAGACTTCCCAACTGGCTAAAGGCCCCAACAATAAAACTTGTCCTTTCCTGCCTGAGTACTCCATGGAAAAAGCCTTAGGGCTAGGCCACACTAGCGCGTTTTTCGTGCACGCGTTTCGCGTTCGCGTCCACATTTTTTTTGCTAAAATGGAAATCGTGGGAATGCGAAAATTCCAGCGATTCCAATGCGCATGCGATTGCGCGTCCGATCGAGGTTTTGGTTAACGCATGCTTTCACCATTTTTGGTGCGTTAACGCATGATTTCCATAACACAAAATGGCGAAAACGCACAAGAATCACGCACAAGAACTTTATTACATCTCCCTGTTAGTCTTTTCTATGCCTTTAGAAATAAACATATTTGAAAGCAAAATGATAGAATAAGTATTAATAGAATACTATTTTAACAACCAGAGGTTCCCAGAGCAGTTATCTCATTGAGGCACTGAGGCATGAGACACATGGATGGCCATATGTCATCACATGCAGGTATGCATAATGCCATCATGTCTGAATGCGAACACCCACATGTAGTATTTAAGAAGGAATGAAAGTCTAATAATAAATTACGTTCAGAACCTGTGCATCTGCCTTGTCCCTTCTCCTCTTTACTGGTTCTGAACCTGTGCCATCTGCCTTGCCCTTCTCCTCTTTACTGGGTTCTGAACCTGTGCCATCTGCCTCGTCTTCTTCCTCTTTATTGGTTCTGAACCTGTGCCATCTGCCTCGTCCTTCTCCTCTTACTTGGTTCTGAACCTGTGCCGTCTGCTTCATCCTTCCTCCTATTTACTGGGTTCTGAACCTGTGCCACCTGCCTCATTCTTTCTCCAATTTACTGGGTTCTGAACTTGTGCAACCTGCCTCGTCCCTTCTCCTATTTACTGGGTTCTGAACCTGTGCCACTGCCTCATTCTCTCTCATATTACTGGGTTCTGAACCTGTGCATGCCTTGTCCTCTCCTCTTTACTGGGTTCTGAACCTGGCAATCTGCCTCGTCCCTTCTCCTCTTTACTGGGTTCTGAACCTGTGCCATCTGCCTCGTCCCTTCTCCTTTACTAGGTTCTGAACCTGTGCCATCTGCCTTGCCCTTGTCCTCTTTACTGGGTCTGAACCTGTGCCATCTGCCTCGTCCCTTCTCCTCTTTACTAGGTTCTGAACCGTGCCATCTGCCTCGTCCCTTCTCCTCTTTACGGTTCTGAACTGTGCCATCTGCCTCGTCCCTTCTCCTCTTATCTAGGTTGAACCTGTGCCATCTGCCTGTCCCTTGTCCTCTTACTGGTTCTGAATCTGCGCCATCTGCCTCGTCCCCTCTCCTATTTACTGGGTTCTGAGTCTGTGCCACCTGCCTCATCCCTTCTCTCTTTACTGGGTTCTAAACTGTACCACTTGCCTTGTCTTCTCCTCTTACTGGGTTCTAAATCTGTGCCATCTGCCTCGTCCCTTCTCATATACTGGGTTATGAACCTGTGCCATCTGCCTTGTCCCTTCTCCTCTTTACTGGGTTCTGAACCTGTGTGCAATCTGACTTGTCCTTTCTCCTATTTACTGGGTTCTGAACCTGTGCCATCTGCCGTCCCTTCTCTCTTTACTGGGTTATGAACTGTGCCATTGCTCGTCCCTTCTCCTCTTACTGGGTTCTGAACCTGTGCCATCTGCCTCGCCACTTCTCCTCTTTACTGGGTTCTGAACCTGTGCATCTGCTCCTCCCTTCTCCTCTTTACTGGGTTCTGAACCTGTGCCACCTGCCTCGTCCCTTCTCCTCTTTACTGGGTTCTGAACCTGTGATCTGCCTTGTCCCTTCTCCTCTTTACTGGGTTGTGAACCTGTGCCATCTGCCTTGTCCCTTCTCCTCTTTACGGGTATGAACCTGTGCCATTCTGCCTCATCCCATCTCCTCTTTACTGGGTTCTGAACCTGTGCCATCTGCCTTGTCCCTTCTCCTCTTTACTGGGGTTCTGAACCTGTATCTGCCTCGTCCCTTCTCTCTTACTGGTTCTGAACCTGTGCCATCTGCCTCGTCCTTCTCCTCTTTACTTGGTTCTGAACCTGTGCCATCTGCCTTCTCCTTTCTCCTCTTTACTGGGTTCTGAACCGGTTCCACCTGCCTTGTCCCTTCTTCTATTTACTGGATTTTGAACTGTGCCATTGCCTCATTCTTCTCTATTTACTGGTTCGAACCGTGCCATCTGCCTTGTCCCTTCTCCTACTTTACTGGGTTGTTGAACCTGCGCCATCTGCCTTGTCCCTTCTTCTATTACTGGGTTTTGAACCTGCCGCCCGATCTGC
>JAACNH010001137.1:0-64786 GCA_019447015.1 Hymenochirus boettgeri
CCATACTAGTGCACTGTGGGTAGTTTATTAGATGTTCCTATTTATTGCATAACCACAGGGAAATATTCCAGGTTTGTTCATTAGGTACAAAATCTCTCTGCAAATTGAATTTCAATCAATTAATTTTTTAAAGATCATTTTGATTTCCTGATTTAGCAGATACCTATGGTCATATTTACCCTATTTACCATATTTACCCTATTTACCATATTTACCATATTTTCCTTATTTCCCATATTTACCATATTTACCCTTTTTACCATACTTACCACATTTTCCTTATTTACCATATTTCCCCTATTTACCATATTTACCACATTTTTCTTTTTTTACCATATTTACCCTATTTACCATATTTACCTTATTTACCATATTTACCCTATTTACCATATTTACCCTATTTACCATATTTACCTTATTTACCATATTACCCTATTTACCATATTTTCCTTATTTACCATATTTACCCCATTTTCCCTGTTTACCATATTCCACCTCCATCATTCATGTTTTGTCCTGATTGCTTGGTGGAGCTGCGGTTATTTTCTCATTATAAAAACTATCGGTAATCGAGGGATAATTGGAAATAAACGACTGTACAAGTTTCTACGTTCAATGTAAAAATGTCTACAAATATTATAAAGGGCAAACGAATCCCTAATCAGCCTGGCGGTATTTAGCTTGGTAATTAACTCCGTAATTAGCGATGCAATTAGAATTCCGTATGTAACGTGCGATGTGTAAGGAACGGATTTGATTGGCCATGGGAGGGTTTTATGAGCTATGAAGGTCTAAACTATGGCCCTCCAGAAAACTACAACTCCCAACATTCATTAACTACAGAGGGAAACCAGGGAATGATGGAAGTTGTAGTTTTCAAACATCTGGAGGGCCACAGTTTTAGGATTTCTGTTCTAAATAAAGTAAATT
Source organism: Hymenochirus boettgeri (assembly GCA_019447015.1). Taxonomy (NCBI): domain Eukaryota; kingdom Metazoa; phylum Chordata; class Amphibia; order Anura; family Pipidae; genus Hymenochirus; species Hymenochirus boettgeri. The sequence continues at coordinate 931 of JAACNH010001137.1, forward strand.
TATTGATCATTAAACATGTACATAGGAACTGATACATAAACTGATACATGATACGGATACATATTACCGATACATGACAAATGATACACAATCTTGATACATGCTGTGGATATATGATACTGATACATGATACTGATACATATTACTGATACATGACAAATGATACACAATCTTGATACATGCTGTGGATACATGATACTGATACATGATACGGATACATATTACTGATACATCACAAATGATACAGGGTGCTGATATGCTACTGATTTATGGTACTGATACATCACAAATAACACGGATACATGACAAATGACAACAGATGCTGATATGTTTCTTATGCTTGATGAATCATACATGATACTGATACGTGACAAATGACACATGAAGCCAATATATTATCCTGATAGATGATCCCTTTGTAGTTGTCTAGTCCACATGGAACTGAGATTAACAGTCACTACGTTATTAAGATTTTATTTCAAAATTAAATTATTACCACTGTTAAAATGCTGCAGTTATTATGGGTGTAACGGTATGTTACAGGGTGTTACTGGGTGTTATGAGTGTAACGGTATCTTACAGGGTGTTACTGGGTGTTATGGGTGTAACGGTATGTTACAGGGTGTTACTGGGTGTGTTATGGGTCGGTAACAGTTATGTGTATGGAGGTGTGCACCTTGTGTGATGTTAAGGTTACTGGGTGTTATTGGTGTAACAGAATGTTACAGGGTGTTACTGGGTGTTATGTATGATATGTTTAAGGTGTTACTTTACTGGTGACGTGTTACAGGGTGTTTTACTGGGTGTTATGGGTTGTACACGGAATTTACAGGGTGTTACTTGGGTGTTATGGGTGAAACGGTATGTTACAGGGTGTTACTGGGTGTTATGGGTGTAATGGTATGTTACAGGGTGTTATGGGTGTTATGAGTGTAACGGTATCTTACAGGGTGTTCTGGGTGTTATGTGTTTAAGTAATGTTACAAACAGGGTGTTTTCCTACTTTACTCTGGGTGTTTATGTGTACGGTAATGTTACTGGCATGTTATGGGTGTAACGTATGTTTCCCATGTGTTTTACTGGGTGTTATTGGTGTAGAGTATGTTACAGGGTTTACTCTGGGTGTTATTGTGTAAGAGTATGTTACAGGGTGTTACTGGGTGTTATGGGTGTAACGGTATGTTACAGGGTGTTACTGGGTGTTATGGTGTACGGCATGGACGGTTGTTACGGGTTATTATGGGTGTATACCAGTATGTTACAGGGGTGTTACTGGGTGTATGGGTGTAACAGTATGTTACAGGGTGTTTAATGGGTGTTTTATTGTGGTGTAATAGTATGTTACGTGTGTTACTGGGTGTTTATGGGTGTAATGGTATGTTACAGGGTGTTACTGGGTGTTATTGTGTAAGAGTATGTTACATGGTGTTACTGGGGTGTTATGGGTGTAAGAGTATGTTACAGGGTGTTACTGGGTGTTATGGGTGGTAAACGGTATGTTACAGGGTGTTTACGGGGGTTATTGGTATAAGAGTATGTGACCAACCGGGTGTTCTACTGGTTGTATAGGGTGAATGGTATGTGTACAGGGTGTTCTGGTATTATGGGTGTAACAGTATGTGTACAGGGTGTTACTGGGTGTTATTATGGTGTAACGTTAGTTACAGTGTTTTTAACTCTACTTGGTTTTTTGGTGTAACGGTTATTTACAGGGTTGTTAGTGTTTGTATGGGTTGTAACGGATTTGTTACAGGGTGGTTACTGTTAATGGGTTGTCACGGTATTATGTACAGGGTGTTTACTAGGGTGTTTGAAGGTGTAAAACAGTATGTTATCCAGGGTTGTTACGGGTTGTTATGGTTTGGTTTTGTTGTTTAACGAGTATGTTACCAGGGGGTGTTCCTGGTGTGTTATGGGTGTAGGTATCTTCGGGTAGGGTGTAGGTTAACGTAGTCAGGGTGTTACTGGTGTGGGGTGGTAGGTTATTGGTTTTGGTTTTATAGTGTAACGGTTATATTACAGTGTGTTCTGGGTTATGGGTGTTTAACGGTGGTCTATGTACAGGGTGTTACTGGGTGTTTGTATGGTTTGTGGCGTTTGTTTGTCTTGTTAAGTTGGCACTGGATGTTGTAATGGGTTGTACGGTATGTTTCATAGGTGTTACTGGTGTATTGTGTAAGGGTTGGTAAGAGTAGAAGTGTACCTAGGGTGTTACTGGTTTGTCTGTATATGCAGGCGTACTGTATGAGAGTACTGTATACAGGATTGTGACGGGGTGGTTTGGGTTAGTTGTTAGGGTTTAACTGGGTGTTTAGGGGTGTAACGGAAACTTTACAGGTTGTTACGGGTATTAGGTGTTGTACGACGTACAGTTGTTTACAGGGTGTTATTGATGGGTGTTTGTGGTGTAACAGTATGTTACCCAGGGTGTTTTTAATGGGGGTTGTTATTGTTGTCAAGTGTAACGTAAGGTATGTACAAGTGTGTTCTGGGGTGTTATGCGGTGTAACCGGTTTATAGTTACAGGGTGTTATGGGTTTATTGGTGTAAAGAGTAATGGTTACAGGGGTTATGGGGTTATGGGTGTTAATTGGTAATGTTGTACAGGGTGTATGTTATGGGTGTTGTGGTGTTCTGTAACGGTATGTTACAGGGGTGTTTACAGGGGGGGTTATGTGGTATAAGAGAGTTACAGGGTGTTACTGGTGTTATGGGTGTAATGGTATGTTACAAGGGTGTTACTGGGTATTATGGTGTAACAGTAGTGTTACAGGGTTGTACTGGGCTGTTATTGGTGTGTATTCGACGTATGTTACAGTTGTGTTACTGGGTTTTATTGGTGTAACGGTAGTTACAGGGTGTTGTTGTACTAGGTTTATGGGTTGGTAACGAATGGTTACAGGGTGTTACGTGGTATAATGGGTTGTTGGTGTGTAACGGTAGTTACAGGGTGTTACTGGGTGTTATGGGTGTAACAGTATGTTTACAGGGTGTTTACGGGGTGTATTGGTGTAAGATATGTTACAGGGTGTTACTGGGTTTATGGTAGTGTAACGGTAGTATCAGGGGTGTTACCTGGGTGTTTGGTCTTAACGGTTATCGTTACAGGGTGTTACTGGTGTTATGGGGTGTGTAAAGGTTATGTTACAGGGGTACGGGGGTTATGGGTGTAACGGTATGGGGGTGTTACGGGTTTATTGGTATCGGATGTTCTAAGTGTGTAACGGGTTCTAATGGGTTATGTATGTCAGGGTTACTGGTGTATCGGGGTACTATGTTACAGGGTTACTGGTGTTATTAGGGTGTAAATAGTAGGTGTTACATGGTGGTATGGTGTTCTGTGTAACGGTATGTTAACATGGCTGTTACTGGTTTATGGTTTTTTGTTGTGTGTAACGTGATATGTTACATGGTGTTACTGGGTAATGGGTGTTGTTGTGTTGGTTTGTAACGTTATGTTACAAGGTGTGTACTTGGGTGTTATGGGCTGTAATAGGTTACGGTTTTATTAGGGTGTTATGGTGTTTTATTGGTTTGTAAGGTGTTACAGTTTTTGGTTATGGGTGTAAGTTGAAATGGGTGTTACTCGTGTTATTGGTGTACAGGTTGTTAATGGTGTCTTACTGGGGGTGTTGGTTAGTATAGGATGTTACAGGGTGGTACTGGGTGTTATGGTTGATACGTTGTACAGGGTTTAGGGGTATGTTACAATGTAGGTGTTACTGTGGTGTTTATGGGTGTAATCAGTATGTTACAGGTGTTACTGGGGATTATGGGGTTGTTGTAAACGTTGTTACAGGGTGTTCTCGGGTGTTAGGTGTGTGTAACGTATGGTTACAGGGTGTTACTGGTTTATATGGTTTAACGGTGTTTTTACAGGGTGTTACTGGTGGTTTTATGGTCGTAAAGATATGTTACAGTGTTGTATTACTGGGTTTAATGGTTGTAACAGGGTATCGTTTACAGGGTGTACTGGGTGGTTATGATGTTGAACGTATGTTACAGGGTGTTACGGCGGGTATTTGGTGTACGAGACTGTTTACAGGGTTGGTTACTGGGTGTTATGGAGTTTGTGTTGTAACGCATTAATTTACAGGGTGTTACTGGTGTTATGGGGTGTAAGGTTAGTTAGTGGTGTTACGGGTGTTATGGGTTGTAGAGTGGTGTTTTAATGTAGTTTGGTAAGTGTTAGTATGAAGACGTATGTTACATGGTGTTACTGGGTGTTATGGGCTGTTAACGGTTATTTACAGGTTTGTTTACTCTTACTAGAGCTATGTCGGTTAGGTGGTGATGGGTTGTATAACGTTTATGTTACAGGTGTTTTACTGGGTGTTATGGTTTTCTGTGTTATACAGCATGTTTACAGGTGTTACTGGGTATATGGGAAAATGGTGTAACAGTAGTTACAGGTGTTTGGGTGTTATCGTGGAATGTGTACATGACTGTATGTGGTGTACGTGTAGATGGGTTATTGGGTATTGGTAATGTGTTAACTATTGACCAGGGTGTTATGGGTGTTATGGGTTTGTATCAGTAATGTTAGGTTAGGGCTGTTATTGTGTCATATACAGTGTACTGTATGATATGAGTTGTAACGTGTATCTTACATGGTTGTTATAGGGTGTTATGGGTGTTTTGTAACAGATGTCCAGGGTGATGTTGTATGGGATCCTAGTTACGGGCTGGTATCGTGTAATCAGTATGTTACCATGGTGTTCCTGGGTGTTTTGATGGTGTCTTGTAGACAGTATGTTAGCAGGGGTTATCGGGTGTTATGGGTGTATGGTAAGGTATGTTACAGGTGTTACTGGACGGTTATGTTTTGGTGTAACAGTATGTTACAGGGTTGGTTACTTACTGCTATGGGTGTTTTGGTTAACGAGATGTTACAGGGTGTTATAGGTTTCTGAGGTTATAACAGTATGTACAGGGGGTTACTGGGTGTTATTGTGTGTAATGTTAATGTATGTTTTACGGGTGTTATTGGTAGTTTACACGGGTGTATACTCCGGGTTGTATGACTGTGTACAGGTACTGGGTATTTAGCTTTTTTTACGGTATGTTTAGGGTTGACTGGGTGTATGGGTTGTGATACATATGTCGGTTACTGTGTAGGGCAGTGGTTACTTGGGTGTTATGGGTGTAATGTATGTTACAGGGTTGTTTTACTGGGGTGTTATATGTGGTGAACGACGTATGTACAGGGTGTTACTGGGGCTTACTGGGTTGTAACGGTTATTACAGGGTGTACTACTGGGTTGTTATGTGGTGTAACAGGTATGTTACAGGGTGTACGGGTGTTTGAAATAACACTTGTAAAGGAGTTGCTTACAGGGTGTATTCTGGTTTATGCGTTGTACAGTTTGTTACATGGTTCCTGGGTGTAGGTTGCTGAAAGGTCTGGGTGTTGTTTTGATTGTGTAATAGAGTACTAGTTTACAGGGTGTTACTGGGTGGTGTTGGTATTGGTAGCACCGTTGTGTACAGTGGGTTATGGCTTTGGGGTGTAACAGTATGTTTACATGAGTGTTTACTGGGTGATGGTTTGTATGTTTGTAATTTGTAACGTATGTTACAGGGGTTGTACTGGGTGTTGGAATAACACTTGTTAGGGTGTTAGGTTTATCGTATGTGTTTACATGTGTTACATGGTTTATTGGTAACGGAGTTCATGGGTTCGTGGGTTAAATATGTTACTAGTGTTACAGTGTGTTTCTGGGGGGTATTGGTTTTTTAGGATGTTCAGTTGTAATGCGTATGTTGCGGTTGTGTTGTAGTATATGGGTGTATATCTGGAAGTGTTATGGTGTGTTTGTGAGTGGAAGCGGTTATGTTACGGTGTTAATGGTGTGTTATGTGTAACGTATGTTAACAGGCAAGTTGTTACTGGGTGTTATGGTTGTAAATGGTATTGTTACAGTGTGTGTTACTGGGTTTTATTGGTGTAACGTCAGTATGCTATCAGGGGTGGTTATACTGGGTCTTATGGGTTTTGTAACGTATGTTTACAGGGTGTGTTTATGGTGGTTTTTGGGGTGTGTAACGGTATGTTACGGTGTACTGGGGGTATGGGTGTTAACAGTAGTAAGTGTACGCGTGATGTGTTATGGTGTAAGTATGTGTTTCAGGGTTGTTACTGGGTTGTTATGGTGTTGTACGCGTATGTTACAGGGGGTTAGCTGGGTGTTTATGGTGTAAGGACGTTGTTAAGGTGTTACTGGGTGTTGATTGTTGTAACAGTTATGTTAAGGGGTTACTGGGTGTATGGGTGTAACGGTAGTTACAGGGTGTTTCGGCGTTGTTTGGTTATTTGTAGTCACAGTAATGTTTAACGGGTTGTTGTGGGGGTGTTATGGGTTGTAATGGTATGACAGGGTGTTATGGGGTGTTTATGGGGTTTTTACCTGGTAGTTACTGTTACGTCGCGTATGGGTATATGGGATTTGTAACAAGTATGTTACAGGTGTACTGGGGTTATGGTTTGTACCGTATGTTAAAGGAGTTCTTCACTGGGTGTTAATGGGGTTTTGTTTGTAACGGTATGTTCATGGTGTTATGGGTTGGGACTGTCGGTCTGGTGTTATGGGGTGTTGGAGTTACAGGGTTTATGGGTTGACATTTGAGTGTGTTACTGGGTTATTATGGGTTTCTGTAAACGGTATATTACATGTGTATGGGTGTTACTGGTGTGTTGTGTTTATGGTGTAACAGTATTGTTACAGGGGTGTTAATGGGTGTTATGGAGAATAGTTGTGTGAACTGGGTATTATGCGTACATGTAAGTTTACTGGTGTTACCTGGTTTGGGTTGTAGCAGTATGTGACAGGGTGTGTACTGTAGTTTTTATGGGTCTGTTTAACGTTATGTTACTCGGTTTTAGTTGTAGGTGTAACAGTATTATACCAGTGCGTGAGGGTGTTACTGGTGTGTAATGATGTACAGGTTCGTCGGCTTAAGGTGTGTTTAACATTATGTACAACGTGGTTTACTGGGTGTATGGTTGAAGGTATGTCTACAGTGTTACCTGGTGTTATGACAAGGACAGGGTGTGTTACGGTATTCATATGGGTTGTTGTAGACGGTCTTATGTTTACAGGTGTTTCTACTGTTAGTAATGTTTGTTTTGTGTTGTAAACGTATGGTTACTGGGGTAGGTTTTATTTGGGGTTTGTTATGGGGTTTTTGCTATGGTATGTTACAGGTTGTTACCTGGGTGTTTTGTATTGGGTGAACACCGTTGTTACGGTTGTTATAGGTTGTAACACGGTATGTTACAGGGTGTTACTGGTACTACGTGGGTGTACTTTGTTACATGGTGCGTATAGGTGTTTTGAACAGTGGTTACAGGGGTGTTAAGGTGTCGTATGCCGACTTTGTATGTACCAACAGGATAGGTATTGACAGTACTGAGGGAATCGTATGGGCTGTCGCTGTACGATGTACGGTACGTTTGGTATGGATTAACCCTAGTAAACGGGTGTGTACTATAGTCGGGTCTTTGTAACGGTGTTCCCACATGGTGTCTGGGTTAAGAGTGTCGTATTATTTACCTCCTGCTAGGGCACGGAGATGTTACACCGGTGTGTGTTCTATATGGCGTGTTAGCTGGAGTGTATTAGTTTTGTGATAAATGCTTTAACGGAGTGTTACGGGTGTTTAGGGTGTAATAGTATGTTATGGGTGTGTTAATTGGTGTTAGGTGTGGTGTACTGTATTTCAGTTTTTGTTGTTACTTGTGTGTCTATATGTTAACAGGTTGTTATTCAGGGTGGTTTGGGGGTGTAACGGTATTGTATGTTACATTGGAGGTAAATTGGGTGTTTGTTAGAAAAACAGGCTGTTTACAGGTGTTATGTTTTTCGGGTGTTTGTATTGGTTTGTTACATGGTGTATGGGTTATGGGTTTACAACAGTGTTACTGGGTGTCATGGGTTTTGTTGTGTTCGTAAGTGTATGTTACAGGGTGTTACTGGGTGCTATGGGTGTAATGGTATGTTTCAGGGTGTTACTGGGTGTTATGGGTGTAATAGTATGTTACAGGGTGGTACTGGTGTTATGGGTGTAATAGTATGTTACAGGGTGTTACTGGGTGTTATGGGTGTAATGGTATGTTACAGGGTGTTACTGCGTGTTATGGGTGTAATAGTATGTTACATGGTGTTACTGGGTGTTATGGGTGTAACAGTATGTTACAGGGTTTACTAGGGTGTTATTGGTGTAACGGTATGTTACAGGGTGTAACTGGGTGTTATGGGTATAACAGTATGTTACAGGGTGTTATGGTGTAAGTATCGGACTGTTATCAGGGTATTATTGGGGTTAGGTGAAACGTATGTTTTTACAGGGTGTTACGAGACTGTTGTGTATTGGTTTGTAAGAGTATGTTACAGGGTTGGTTCACTGGTAGCTATATAAGTGTGTATGGAACAGGTGTATCATGGGTATGTGTAGTCAGGGTGTTTACTGGTTTTATGGGGTAAGTAGACAAGTACTGGGTATAGAATAGTATGTTACATGGGTGTTTAGAGGGTGTAGGTATATTAGTAACAGGGTGTTCTGAGTGTTATGGGTTTTTTTTAAATTTGGTTAAGGTTTACTGGGGTTTATGGGTTGAACAGTAGTCGGGTGGTACTGTGGTGTAGGACAGTGTGTTGTAACGGTTACTGTTAGTTGTACTGGTTATGGTATAAGCAGGTGTTACAAGGGTCTTGTTGGGTTATGGTTGTACGGAGCAGGACTTATTGGGTGTTATGTGGTGTGAACTTAGTTCAGGTGGTATTTGGGTTGTAACGGTATATGGCGGTCGTGAACGGGTGGATGGCTTACAGGACATATTTAGGATGTTATGTGGTGTAACTGAGTAGTTCACAGGTATTATTGGGTGTAGGAACGGCTATGGTCTACTAGGGTTGTAGCACGGAGTGCTGTGTACAGTATGTTACAGGCGTGTTAGGGTGTATGGGGTAATGATTGTTACAGTGTATGGGTATTCTGGGATTAACAGTTACAGTGTGTTACTGTTATGGGTTGTGTTGTATAACGTATGAGGGTTACTGGTTTTGTTTTTTGTACAGTTTACAGGTAACGGTTTAGAGGTTGTCTGGTGGTGCGTTGTGAATAGCGGTGTGTTTTATGTTTGTTACACAGGTTACATGGGTGTTTATTAGTACGTGTTAGTTATCTTTTATGGTGTTCGTAAGCGGACAGTGATGGCGGTAGTTGTTTCGTATTAGCAGGCTGGACGTTGGTTCGGTATCGTATAGTTGTTAGGTTACAAGGTTATGGGTATACGGGATTGTATATGGTGTTACTGAAGTGCTGTTTACAGGTATTGATGAGGGTGTCTAACAGTGGTTAATGAGTGTACGGGTGTTAAGGGTTGATGTACAAGGTGATGGGGGCTGTGTTACACCTGAGTGCGTACCAGGATCTTCATCCGGGGTGTAGTGGTTACAACGAGGGTGATACGGTTTTACAGTATTACACGGTATAGGGTGGTTAGATGTACAAGGTATAGGGGTGATGTGTTAATATATGGGGATCGGTTTTACGGAGTGTATTACATATGTTAAGCTGTGATCGGTGGTATGAGTGGTGGACGGTGGTTAGGTGTTATGAGTTTGGGGTGATACGGCGGGGCATTGACAAGGGTGGCAGGGGCTTGAGTGAGGATGTGTTATGGTGAGTTGACAACAGGGGGTTAAGTATTATGGTGTTGTGTGTTACTGAGTGTTATGTGGTGGTGACGGGGTGTTGGTGTTAAAGCCAGGGATGGATTGAGCGGTGATGCGGCTGTATTATGACGTTACACAAAGGTATTAGGGTTGGTTATAGGTGTTATGAGTGTTATGGGTGATAACCCGGGGTGTTACAGGGGGTGGATGTTCAGGGTTGGGTGTTAGTGAGGTTGTGTCAATGGGAGTAGTTTACATGGTTATTATGGGTGTTATGTGACAGTGTAGTGGTGTTGGATACGGGTGTAAAATACTTCCGGTTGGTTTTTGTTGTCGTCGGCGGTCAGGTGTTGATAACAGGGTGTGTGTTAGGTGTCGTGAGTGTCTAAAGTGAATGCTATGGTGTTTATAGTGTACAAGTATTAGGGTGCTAGAGTGTTTATGGTGATATCGGGTGTTACAGGGTGATGCAGGGTTGTACGGTGTGGTTTATGAGTGTTACAAAGGTATTATGGTGTTTATAGGGTGTTACTGTAGAGGTGTTATGGGTGAATGACCAGTGTTTATACATGCGGGATGGTACTGTAGTGATGTGTTACAAGTATTATGGGTGGGTTATGTGTGTTCTGAGTGTTATGGGTGATACGGTGTTAAAGGGTGATGCAGGGTGATACGGTGTTTGATTGTTACAAGGTATTATGGGTATTATAGTTGTGTACTGGTGTTATGGGTGATACGGGTGTTACAGGGTGATGCGGGGTGGTACGGTGTTATGAGTGTTACAAGGTATTATGGGTTTATATAGTGTGTTATGCAGTGTTAGTGGTTGTAACGTGTTACATGGTGATGCAGGGTGTACGGTGTGCTGGTGTGCGTGAGTGTACAGGTATTTGGGTGTATATGTATAGTGTGTTACTGGTGTATATGACGACGTGGTGATGTGTTACAGGTTAATGTGGCACAATGGTGAATGGTCGGTTGGTGGTATGGAGTGTTACAAGGATGCATGGGGTGAACGTGTTATAGGGGGTTGTGGGTGATGGGACGGGGGGACTACGGGTGTTACAGGGTGATGCGGGGTGTGATGGGATACAGTGTGTTATGAGTGTTACAAGTGTTTATGGGAGTGGTTACATAGTGTGTTACTGAGTGTTAGACTGGGTGATTTCGAATGAGTGCTTACAGGTGAATCGGCGAGGTGTGATACGGTGTGTGCTTTTAATCTAGATGAACAAGGTATTATGGGTATTCTAGTGTGTTACTGTGTATGATTGGTGAATACGGGTGTTACAGGGTATGCAGGTGGTACGGGTGTGTTTATGAGTGTTACAAGGTATTAATGGTTGTTTAAGTGTGTTACTGAGTGTTATGGGTGATATGGTGTTTACAGGGTGATGCAGGGTGGTACGGATTGTTATGAGTGTTACAAGGTATTATGGGTATTATAGTGTGTTACTGAGTGTTATAGGTGATACGGGTGTTACAGGGTGATGCAGGTGATACGGTGTGGTATGAGTGTTACAAGTATTATGGTATTATAGTGTGTTCTGTGTTATATGTGATATCGGGTGTTACATGTGAGGCAGGTGATACGGGTTATGAGTGTTACAAGGGATTATGGGTGTTATAGTGTGTTACTGATGTGTTATGGGTTGATACGGGTGTTACAGGGTATGCAGGGTGTACGGTGTGTTTGAGTGTTCCAAGTAATTTGGGTGTTATGTGTTACTGAGTGTTATGGTGATACGGGTGTTACAGGTGTGCAGGGTGTACAGTGTGTTATAGTGTTACAAGTATTTTGTTATAGTGTGTTACTGAGTGTTATGGGTGATACGGGTGTTACAGGGTGATGCAGGGTGATACGGTGTTGTTTATGAGTGTTACAAAGGTTTATGGGTGTTATAGGTTTACTGAGTGTGATAGGTGATACGGGTGTTACAGGTGATGCATGGTACGGTGTGTTATGAGTGTTCCAGGTTATTATGGGGTATTAATAGTGTGTTTACTGAGTGTTATGTGATATGATTGTGTTACAGGGTGATGCAGGGTGATAGTGTGTTATGAGTGTTACAAGGTATTATGGGTGTTTGTAGTGTTACTGAGTGTTATAGGGGATACGGTGTTACAGGGTGATGCAGGGTGATACGGTGTGTTTTATGAGTGTTAAAGGTATTATGGTGTTATAGATGTGTTACTGAGTGTTATGGGTGATATGGGTGTTTACAGGGTGGATGCAGGGTGATACGTGTGTTATGAGTGTTACAAGGTATTTGGGTGTTATAGTGTGTTACTGAGTGTTTATGGTGTATACGGGTGTTACAGGGTGATGCAGGGTGATACGGTTGTTATGAGTGTTACAGGTATTATGGGTGTTTAGTGTGTTACTGATGTTTATGGTGATACGGGTGTTACAGGGTGATCGGTGGTACGGTGTGTTTGGAGTGTTACAAGGTATAGGGTGTTTATAGTGTGTTTACTTTTAGAGTTTTATGGGTGATAGGGTGTTTACAGGGTGATGCAGGGTGATGTTGTGTTATGAGTGTACAAGGTATTATGGGTGTTATAGTGGTGTTACTGAGTGTTATGGGTGATAGGGTGTTTACAGGGTGATGCAGGGTGGTGATACGGGTGTTTATGAGTGTTACAAGTATTATGGGTGTTATAGTGTGTTACTGAGTGTTATGGGTGATATGGGTGTTACAGGGTGATGCAGGGTGATACGGGTGTTATGGGTGTAAGGTTTATGGGTGTTATAGTGTGTTACTGAGTGTTATGGGTGATATGGGTGTTACAGGTGATGCAGGTGATACGGTGTGTTATGAGTGTTACAAGGTATTATTGTGTTATAGTGTGTTACTGAGGTGTTTATTGGTGATACGGTGTTACAGGGTGATGCAGGGTGGTACGGTTGGTTATGTGTTACATGTATTATGGGTGTTTGTGGTGTTACTGAGTGTTATGGGTGACGGGTGTTACAGGGTGATGCAGGGTGGTGACGGTGTTTTTATGAGTGTTACACATTATTTGGGTGTTATAGTGTGTTACTGAGTGTTTGGGTTGTATGGGTGTTACAGGGTGATGCAGGGTGATATTTGTTTGTTTATGATGTTACCCAGGTTTATGGGTGTTATAGTGTGTTACTGAGTGTTATGGGTTGATATGGGTGTTACAGGGTGATGCAGGGTGATACGGTGTGTTATGAGTGTTACAAGGTATTATGGGTGTTATAGTGTGTTACTGAGTGTTATGGGTGATACGGTGTTACAGGGTGATGCAGGGTGATACGGTGTGTTTGAGTGTTCCAAGGTATTATGGGTGTTTATGTGTGTTACTGAGTGTTATGGGTGATACGGTGTTACAGGGTGATGCGGGTGATGGGGTGTTATGAGTGTTACAAGGTATTATGGGTTATAGTGTGTACTGAGTTGTTATGGGTGATATCGGGTTAATGGTGATGCGGGTGTACGGTGTGTTATGAGTGTTACAAGGTATTATGGGTGTTATAAGTGTGTATACTATGAGTGGTTTATGGGTGATACGGGGTGTTACAGGGTGATGCAGGGTGGTACGGTGTGGTGAGAGTGTTACAAGGTATTATGGGTGTTATAGTGTGTTACTGAGTGTTATGGGTGATATGTTGTTACAGGGTGATGCAGGGTGGTACGGTGTGTTATGAGTGTTACAAGGTATTATGGGTGTTATAGTGTGTTACTGAGTGTTATGGGTGATATGGGTGTTACAGGTGATGCAGGGTGGTACGGTGTGGTTATGAGTGTTACAAGGTATTATGGGTGTTATAGTGTGTTACTGAGTGTTATGGGTGATACGGGTGTTACAGGTGATGCAGGGTGATACGGTGTGTTGAGTGTTACAAGTATTATGGGTGTTATAGTGTGTTACTGAGTGTTATGGGTGATATGGTTGTTACAGGGTGATGCAGGGTGATATGTTGTGTTATGAGTGTTACAAGGTATTATGGGGTTTATAGTGTGTTACTGAGTGTTATGGTGATATGGGTGTTACAGGGTGATGCAGGGTGGTACGGTGTGTTATGAGTGTTACAAGGTATTATGGGTGTTATAGTGTGTTACTGAGTGTTATGGGTGATACGGGTGTTACAGGGTGATGCAGGTGATACGGTGGTTTATGAGTGTTACTACAGAGGTTTATGGGTGTTTAGTGTGTTACTGAGTGTTATGGGTGATACGTGTTGTTACAGGGTGATGCAGGGTGATATGGGGTGTTTGAGTGTTACAAGGTATTATGGTTGTTATAGTGTTGTTACTGAGTGTTAGGGGGATACGGTGTTACATGTGATGCAGGGTGATACCGGGTGTGTTATGAGTGTTACAAGGTATTATGGGTGTTATAGTGTGTTACTGAGTGTTATGGGTGATACGGGTGTTACAGGGTGATGCAGGGTGGTACGGTGTGGTATGAGTGTTACAAGGTATTATGGGTGTTTATAGTGTGTTACTGAGTGTTATGGGTGATACGGGTGTTACAGGGTGATGCGGTTGATATGTTGTGTTATTGAGTGTTTACAAGGTATTGTTGGTGTGATACGGGATGCTATGGGTTGTTACAGCATGATACGGGGTGTTACAAGGTATTATGGGTGTTATAGTGTGTTACGGGGTGTTATGGGGCATTACAGTGTTACAGGGTATTAGTCCCATGCAGGGATCAATTAGTGAGTGATGTTTGGACATTGTTGATCCGTAGGTTGTGATGTCAAGGGGGTGAGGCTGTTTTGTGACATCATCTTCATTTCACAAGGTGCCGGAATTATTATAAATCTTTCTATGAATAAACCAGGATAACAGATGGAAATGTGACGACTCTAATTCCGTGTGTAAACAGAGAGTAACGCAATCAGGCACCCAGTCTAACAGCGATCGCTCTGTCTGGCTGCTGGGAGTTATTGGGATCTGCACTAATTCCTCCTGACAGTGGCGTCTTTGGTGAGACGAAGATGAACAGATCTTAACAATGTGCAGCAATCAGAGACGCTTGGATATCCCAATTCTACTGTACGTAGATTTAAAGGGACATTATACCCACCAATTAGGAATGTGACAAAGAAATAACATTGGATATAGATTTTTTTCTTACTCAGTAAAACTAGAGTGTTTGTAAATGTGTTAATAAATCTAGGCAAGTATGTAACTATTGATTTTTCAGCCAGCTAGGCAATGCAGCACAGACACAGCAGGCTCCAAACATATTCCGATACTGTACCGCAGGGATTCTCATCTACAGTAAAAGCAATAACTTTATTGGAGACTGTCCCAGGTGTAGGTGTAAAGATAAGGTGCTCTATAAAGTACATATTCACCCATCCTCTTAAAGTGACAGGGTTCCAAAAATACCACAATATATTGTACATTTCAAAAGTGAAATATACAATCCAGTACATTATATGAAATACAAATAAGTAATTAGGATTAAAACTATGAATACGTCATTTTAATATTCTCCAGAGCAGAGTCACATTGACCCTTTGGTAACTTGCTGTCACCTTGTTGGCAATTCACGTTCTGCAAGTTCTGCGGGGCTGATACATTGTAGGAAGGGCGAGAGATCCTGGCGAGTTTCATTCCGTGGAACTGATTGAAATTTCGAAAATCAGATTAGATCGGAATTTTGAAAAAAAATGTATAGCTTTTTCTATTTTTTGATAGATTTTCAATAGAAATTTTAGCTTTTTTTTGAGAGACACTTTAACGTTTTCGATTTTCGATAAAACGTTCAGTTTCAAAAATCCGTTGGATCCCCATTTTTTTCAAAACCAGCAGTTCCGAATCGAAACCAGCTTCATTTCAAAACTGGGATTCATCGAAAATGGAATTCATCGAAACTGGGATTTATCGACATTGGAATTCATCGAAACTGGAATTCAAACTGGGATTCATCGAAACTGGAATTCATCGAAACTGGAATTCATCGAAACTGGAATTCATCGAAACTGGAATTCATCGAATCTGGAATTCATCGAAACTGGGATTCATCGAAACTGGAATTCATCGAAACTGGAATTCATCGAAACTGGGATTCATCGAAACTGGAATTCATCGAAACTGGAATGCATCGAAACTGGAACTCATCGAAAACTGGGATTCATCGAACTGGAATTCATCGAAACTGGAATACATCGAAACTGGATTCATCGAAACTGGAATTCATCGAAACTGGGATTCATCGAAACTGGATTCATCGAAACTGGGATTCATCGAAACTGGGATTCATCGAAACTGGAGATTTTATCGGACTCTGGAAATTCATTTGGAAGGGGATTCATCAGAAACTATAATTCATCGAAACGGGATTCATCAAACACTGTATAAAAAGTGGATCACACGTACAATCTGCACGATTTGCTGTCATCTTGACAGATGGAGAAAAACAGCCGTAATCATTTACCTACCTATATAATGTTCTGGAACGGTCATATAAAACACGATGTGGGCTGACTCCTTATACTTTATACAGGTGGCCGGACCGTGTCCCGAGTAAGTTTTCTGGTCAAATGACCATTTTCCGTGATGCGTCAGGATCAGCCCCTATATCGCTACAGTGTTACCCCACCCGCTTAATATCTTTCATCTTTTTTTCTAAGGTAGCTAAAGCCAACACAATGCGACTGAGTCACAGCCACATGGCTGCTGCCAGCCAGTACCTTCACGAGCTGTGCAAGCTTGTAACGGGCTTGTACAGTTTTAAGAGGAGGCCTGAAGCTTTCACTAATGGAGCGGCATACATTAGAGAGACCAAATCTTTCATTAAGATGTTCCTGATAACCGAATGTTAGATAGCGAGTATAATTTTCCTTCCGATGTTTAATACACACACCAGTGCCCCTCTAGATTCATGGTGTTTTTGTGGTATGGCTAATACAAGACAGATCCTGAAGGCAACTGCTATACAGCTAGGGAATAATCCGTTTTATGCCTTATCCTTTAATTGATAACGAAGTGTGCCAGTCAAACCGAGCCAAAAGCCAAGTGGAAATAACGACCATCGTGCGTGACGGGTTAAACACAGAGAAAGGTCCTGGAAGACCATAATAAAATTAATTAAGAAGAACGCGGTTCCACTCGTTCGGAATGACTACACAGCAAACGGAAAAAACGTTTTTTTTCTCGCCCTCAAAGTTACGTTTAATAAATTAAAGATTCAATTTCTATAGAGAGAGACTGATTTGTTGTGTTAGGAACAAAAGTCCCCGGTCTGAATTTCATATGTATGAGGAGCACTGAATGGAACTTTCCAACACACAACCAAACTGGCCTACAGATGGCGCCTGGTCCAGCACTTAGGCTCTGTACATGCTGTAAAAAATGGCCCACAAGGTCGGGTTATTCCAATAAATTCTTATCTTTAAATGGTGTGCTAATTTTGCCCCAACCAATCAATGTTAGCTTCATTCAAGTTAAATAAGATCTGATTGGTAGCATTTTAAATATAAGAACTTTTTTTGAATCTCCTTTGGTTTCGTATTTTCCTGTTAAACCGTGGATGTAAAATTCCAAACTCAAACGGTCCAAAGATTTATTTTTGGAAGTGGGTTTGGGGCCAATACAACTTTACAAAGGTCGTGGCCCTACCCTACCAATGCCAGTCTACAATCTGGGATATTATTAGACCCAATAGATCCATTGAGCACTGTATGCCATATTTTACCATTTTCAGCATGATTCTATTTGTACTATCCATTTGCTATTATAATTATTTGGATTTATATAGTGGCCCAACATCTTTCCGGTCAAGCGCTTCGCATGACATTATACTGCACATCATGTCCTGTCCCCGAAAGCTTACCAATCTAAAGCACACAAGACGGGGAGAACATACCAAACTCCTTGCAGATGTGTCCATGGGTGGAATCGAATCCCGGACCCCTCAGCCTGCAAGTTCACATACTAACCACTAAAGCCACCGTGCTATCAAACATTGTATTTTATTTTGCCTTTAATTGAAAGTCCCGTACTATATTTCATTTCTATTCTAACGCTTCCTGTTTATTTTAAAAAACACGGAAAAACTCCCAATTTAACTAAATGCGTTTGGGCTGCACCCTTGGATTTCAGTTATAGACCACGCATTGTTCCTTTCTCTCTTCGTTCTGTGTGTGGCATACGTTTCCACATCGCTTGGCGTTTAATCCACGCCTTGGGCTTTTCAAATACAATTAACTCACCGAGATATCCAATAACTGACAATATGACAGTCACAAAGTGTCTTATATTGCTTTAATATCCCCTCCCCCGCTTTCACTTTTCCTGTTTTGTTTCCTATTAAAGCCTTTCCGTGAAGTACAAAAAACAGATAAAAATGATTAAATGGCACCGTTTTAACTTTGGATTTTCTTTCTTTGAATAACCAGGGATGCTGGAAGTTGTAGTTTTAGCTAGATCAGATATTTAAAGGGAACTAACTACCGACTCCGCCTCATCACCATAACGGACCGAATACGAACGCAGTTTCAAATCGAATCTGAGGGTTTTCAAGTCCCAGTGGAAACTTCGGACTCTGGATTTCACTCACCGGAACCCCGACTTTTCACAATTGGCGATTTTACCGAAAATCGAAAGTAATACTTACTCGAAAATTCGAAAGTAGACGATTTTCAAAAATCAAAACCGAACTTTTGAATTTCCTCGAAAATTTCGAAAATCAAAACGAAACGCACACGTTTCGAACATCTCTAGAGGTTCCCGAATCAGAAGAGCAGAGCTCTATAAATAGAAACAGTCCAATTCTATGTGTGGTGCTGTAGGGGTGTTGTCCAACCGGGGAATTACTTCGGATTCCTAGAAATGGGTTAGTTCTCCTTTTCAAATATAAACGCAGAGGTTGCAGAGAACAACTTTAATTTTCATTTTATTTTTTCATTTCTAAATTTTTCAAAGTATATTTTTTTTTTTTTACTTTGGCACATTTATACCACCGTACACAGTTACGCCGGAGTTGTCCTACTAACCCAGTTAAGTATTGATGGTGTATTGCACTTGTGCTCCCGCCTCCTACCCCTGGGTAAAAGGGATTTCACATGGATAGATTTACAGTACATCCTGTCTATACCCAAACCTGCTTCTTCCATCTGATTACCCGTACTCCGTGCCATTCGATCTACAGGGCAGCCCAACGCCCATTATTTATTACAACCAGCGGCCCATTATATATACACTAATTAACATCGTGCCCCATTGATTTCACCATTTGCCAAACTAAACAACGCGTTCCCATATTATACAACCGTCATATGTAATAAAACCAGCGTGCCCACTTATATATAACTACAAACCAGCGTGTCCCTATTTTACCAAACCAAGCCGTGTCCCTATTATTACCAGCGTTCCTAGTAAACCAGCAGGGCCCCTTATATAATACAACCCAGCGTGTCCCCTTATGTAATAACACCAGCTGTCCCGTTATGGTAATACAAAACCATCCGTGTCCCGTTATGTAAGATACAACCAGCGTGCACCATTTTAATAAAGTCAACCAGCTTGAGTCCCGTTTATTTAATACAAACATACCGTGTCCCGTTATGTAGATACAAACCACGTGCCCCGTTTATGTAAACAAACCCGCGTGCCCCGTATTGATTACACAGGTAGTACTACCCAACCAGCGATGTCCCGTATGATAACAACCAGCGTGTCCCCTTATGTAATACAAACCAGCGTGCCCCGTTATGTAATACAAACCAGCGTGTCCCTTTTTACAAACCGCGTGTATATTAACAACATGCGTATTAATACCAACCAGCGTGGTCCCGTTATGTATATACAACAGCCTATCGTTCCACCGTTATGGTAATACAAACCAGCGTGCCCCATTTGTATACAAACCGCGTGCCCCCATTATGTAAAGAAAAAAGGGCATAGTATCAACCAGCGTGTCCCGTTATGTAATACAACCAGTCGTATTTAACAGTCCTATTATACAAAGCGGTCCTTTAGATACAAACCAGCGTGTCCCCATATTAAACAAACCAGTTCCCATTTAATACAAAACCAGCGTTGCCCGTATGTCAATAGCAAACCAAAGCGTGTCCCTATTATGTAATACAAACCAGCGGCCATTTGATATAAAAGTGGCCCAATTAACCAAACCCCACGCGTGCCCCACTTATTATACTACAAACCAGCGTGTCCCTTATGTATCCAAACCATCCCCATATAACCAGCGTGCCCACTAATACAAAGGTCCTTAGATACCAACCAGCGTTGCCCATTATGTAATACAACCAGCGGTGCCCGATATGTAATACAAACCAGCCGTGCCCTATTATAACCGCTGCATTTAATCCAAACCAAGCGTTCCCATCAATTATGTATATACAAACGCAGTCGTGCCCCATTATGTAATACAAAAAACACAAAAAACCACAGCGTGCCCTACCAACTTTCATTATATAATAACAAACCACGTGCCCTTATTATACAAACCACCCCCCGCGTGTCCCCATTATAATACAAACACAGCGTGTCCCATTATTAATCAAAACCCGTTCCCATATAACACGGTGCCCATTAATGTAATACAAACCAGCGTGCCCCATTATGAATACAAACCACGTGCCCCATTATGTAATACAAACCGCGTGGCCCCTTATGTAAACAAACCAAGCGTGCCCGCGTTATGTCTACAAACCACGTGCCCCATTAATGTAATACAAACAACAGCGTTCCCCATTATGTAATACAAACCACGCACCCTGCATTATGGTATACAAACCAGCGCCCCGTTTTAATACAAACAAGCGTGCCCATTATGTAATACAAACAACCCAGCGTGGCCCCCTATTAATAACCATTGCCCATAGTCAAAACCAGCGTGCCCCTTTATGTAATTCAAACCAACCGTGGCTCCCATTAAATAATACAAAACCAGCGTGCCCCATTATGTATACAACCAGCTGATAAACCCCACGCCGTTGTCCCAAACCAGCTCGCCCTTATGTAATACAAACCAGTGTGCCCCATTATTAATACACACAGCGTGCCCCCCATTATAATACAAACGCACGGCCCGGTATGTATTAAAAACATCGTCCCCATTTAGTAACAACCAGCGTTGCCCCCATATGTACTACACCCAGCGTGCCCCATTATTAAATACACCAGGCGTCCCTTTTAATCCAACCAGCGTGCCGTATGTAATACAAACCACAGCGTGCCCCAATGTAATCCGTCCCCAATGTAACAAACCAGCGTGCCCATTATGTAAACAAACCAAAACAGTATGTTACGGGTGGTAATGGGTGTTATGGGTTGTTTGGTAACGGTATTCATGGTGTACGGGGGTGTTTGGGTGTAACGTAGTAACAGGGTGTTATGGGTGTTATGGGTTGTAGGTATGGTACGTGGTGGTTTAATGGGTGTTATGGGGGAATAACAGTATGTTTACAGGTGTTACTGGGGTTAGGGGTGTAACGGGTAGTTACATGGTGTTGTTTTACGGGTGTTATGGGTTTGTAAACAGATGACTGGGTGTTATGGGTGTTTGTTGTAACAGTAGTTACGGTGTTACTGGTGCTATGGTTTAGCGTTTTTTGTAATGGTATGTTTCAGGTGTTGTTACTGGGTGTTATGGGTGTATAATAGTTGTTACACAGGGTGGTACTGAGTGTTAGGGTTGTAATAGTATGTTACAGGGTGTTACTGGGTGTTATGGGGTGATAAATGGTAGTTACAGGTGTTACTGCGGTTATGGTGTGTTTGTAATGTAATCGTCTTGGTATTACATGGTGTAATGGGTGTTAGGGTGTAACAGTATGTTACAGGGTGTGTTACTGGGTGGTATGGGTGTTTGTAAGGTATCTTACAGGGTGTAAAACGGGGGTGTTATGGGTATTTATAAAAGTATGTTACAGGGTTTGTTTGGGTTGTAAACGGTATGTACAGGGTATTATTGGGTGTTATGGGTGAAACGGTATGTTACAGGGTGTTTACGGGTGTTATTGGTGTAAGAGTATGTTACAGGGTGTTACTGGGTGTCATGGGCGTAATGGTATGTTACAGGGTGTAAAATGGGTGTTGTTGTGGGTGTTGTATGGTTTTTGTTTTGTGTTTTGTAACAGTATGGTACAGTGTGTTACTGTGTTGTTAGGGTTGGTATGGGTGCAACAGTATGTTCAGGGTGTTACTGGGTGTTATGGGTAACAGTATGTACAGGGTATTACTGGGGTGTTTATGGGTGTAAACAGGCTATGTTACAGGGTGTTGTAAACAGTATGTTACAGGGTGTATGTTATTGTATGATACAGGGTGTTACAGGATCTTTTGGGATGTTACGGGCCAGTCTGGGTGGTTACAGAGTATTATGGGTGACAGGGGCGTTACAGGGTGATGCAGGGTGATTTGATATGTTTGTTGTTGTGGAGTGTACCAAGGTATTATGTGGTGTGATACGGGAGATATAGGTTTGTAAAGAATGTGAGAGGAGGTTGTGTTACACGGTATATGGGTGTTTACAGGTGTTACTGAGTGTTCGGGTGGTGTGACAGGGTTGATTTGCAGGTGATACGGTGTGTCTATTGAGTGTTACAAGGTATTAATGGGTGTTATAGTGTGTTATGGATGTATTGGGGTGATAGGTGTTACAGGGTGATTTGAGAGGCTGATACGGTGTGTTATGAGTGTTTTACAAGTTGTTATTGGGTGTTTATAGGTGTGTTACTGAGTGTGTTATGGGTGATGATGGGTGTTACAGGGGTATTGCAGGAGGTGATACGTGTGTTATGAGTGTTACAAGGTATTAATGGTTGTTATAGTGTGTGTTACTGAGTGTTATGGGTGATTTACAGTGGTGTGGTGTTTGTTATGAGTGTTACAGGTATTATGGGTGTTATATGTGTTACTGAGTTTTATGGGTGATACGGGTGTTACGGGTATGCAGGTGTTACGGTGTGTGTATGCGTGTTTACAGGTATTATGGGTGTTATAGTGTGTTACTGAGTGTTATGGGTGATAGGGTGTTACAGGTGATTACGGTATGTGTGTATGAGTGTTACAAGGTATTATGGGGTTTATAGTGTGTTACTGGTGTTTGGGTGATTACGGTGTGTTACAGGGTGATGCAGGTGATACGGTGTGTTATGAGTGTTACAACGGTATTTGGGTGTATAGTGTGTGTTACTGAGTGTTAGGTGATAGGGTGTTACAGGTGATTCAGGGTGTACGGTGTGTTATGAGTGTTACAAGGTATTATGGTGTTATAGTGTGTTATGAGTGTTTGGGTGATACGGGTGTACAGGGTGATGCAGGGTGATACGGTGTGTTATGAGTTGTACCAAGTATTATGGGTGTTACAGTGTGTTACTGAGTGTTACGGGTGTTACAGGGTGATGCAGGGTGGTACGTGTGTATGAGTGTTACAAGGTATTATGGGTGTTATAGTGTGTTTACTGAGTGTTATGGTGATACGGTTGTGTAACAGGTGATGCAGGTGTGATAGCGTGTGTTTATGAGTGTTACAAAGGTATTATGGTGTTTATAGTGGTTACTGAGGTTATGGTGTGATACGGTTGTTACAGGGTGATGCAGGGTGATACGGTGTGTTATGAGTGTTAAAGGTATTATGGGGTGTTATAGTGTGTTACTGAGTGTTTTGGTGATACGGGTGTTACAGGGTGATGCAGGGTGTGTACGTGTGTTATGAGTGTACAAGGTATTATGGGTGTTATAGTGGTGTTACTGAGGTGTTATGGGTTACGGGTTGTTACATGGTGATGCAGGGTGATACGGTGTTATGAGTGTTACAGGTATTATGGGTTTTAATGTGTTACTGAGTGTATGGTGATGGGTGTAGGTGTAACAGGGTGATGCAGGGTGGTAAGGTGTGTTATGAGTGTTACAAGGTTATGGGTATTATAGTGTGTTACTGAGTGTTATAGGTGATACGGGTGTTACAGGGTGATGCAGGGTGGTACGGTGTGGTATGAGTGTTACAAGGTATTATGGGTATTATAGTGTGTTACTGAGTGTTATGGTGATAGGGTGTACAGGTGATTGCAGGGTGATACGGTGTTGTTTTTGTTTTGAGTGTTACAAGGATTATGGGTGTTATAGTGTGTTACTGAGTGTTATGGTGTTACGGTGTTACAGGGTATGCAGGGTGATACGGTGTGTTATGAGTGTTACACAAGGATTATGGGTGTTATAGTGTGTTACTGAGTGTATGGGTGATATGGGTGTTTCAGGTGATGCAGGGTGATACGGTGTGTTTGAGTGTTACAAGGTATTATGGGTGGTTATAGGTGGTTACTGGAGTGTTATGGGTGATATGGGTGTTACAGGTGTTGATGCAGGGGATACGGTGTGTATGAGTGTTACAAGGTATTATGGGTGTTTAGTGTGTGTAAGAGTGTTAGGTGATACAGGTGTTAAAGGGTGGTGGCAGGGTGATACGTTGTTGTTATGAGTGTTACAAGGTATTATGGGTGTTATAGTGTGGTACTGAGTGTTATGGGTGATACGGGTGTTACAGGGTGATGCAGGGTGATACGGTGGTGTTATGAGTGTTACAAGGTATTATGGGTGTTATAGTGTGTTACTGAGTGTTATGGTGATACGGGTGTTACAGGGTGATGCAGGGTGATACGTGTGTATGAGTGGTACAAATTATGGGTGTTATAGTGTGTTACTGAGTGTTATGGGTGATAGGGTGTTACAGGGTGATGCGGGTGTTACGGGTTGTGTTATGAGTGTTAAAGGATTATGGGTGTTTGATAGGTGTTAAGAGTGTTATAGGTGATACGGGTGTTACAGGTGATGAGGGTGTACGGGTGTGTTATGAGTGTTACAAGGTATTATGGGTGTTATAGTGTGTTACTGATGTAGGGTGATGGTGATATGTGGTTTACAGGGTGATGCAGGGTGTAGTTGTGTTTTAGTGTTACAAGGTATTATGGTGGTGTGTTTATAGTGTGTTACTGAGGGTTATAGGTGATACGGGTGTGTTACAGGGTGATGCAGGGTGTACGTGTTGTTATGAGTGTTACAAGGTATTATGGGTGTTATGTGTGTTACTGAGTGTTATGGGTGATATGGGTGTTACAGGGTGATGCAGGGTGATACGGTGTGTTATGAGTGTTACAAGGTATTATGGGTGTTATAGTGTGTTACTGAGTGTTATTGGGTGATACGGGTGTTACAGGGTGATGCAGGTGGTTAGGTGTGTTATTGAGTGTTACAAGGTATTATGGTGTTATTAGTGTGTTACTGAGTGTATGGTGATGTACGGGTGTTACAGGGTGATGCAGGGTGGTACGGTGTGTTATGAGTGTTACAAG
Source organism: Hymenochirus boettgeri (assembly GCA_019447015.1). Classification (NCBI taxonomy): domain Eukaryota; kingdom Metazoa; phylum Chordata; class Amphibia; order Anura; family Pipidae; genus Hymenochirus; species Hymenochirus boettgeri. The sequence continues at coordinate 25,912 of JAACNH010001137.1, forward strand.
GTATTATGGGTGTTACAGGGTGATGCAGGGTGTACGGTGTGTTATGAGTGTTACAAGGTATTATGGGTGTTATAGTGTGTTACTGAGTGTTATGGGTGATACGGGTGTTACAGGGTGATGCAGGGTGGTACGGTGGGTTATGAGTGTTACAGGTATTAGGGTGTTATAGTGTGTTACTGAGTGTTATGGGTGATACGGGTGTTACAGGCTGATACGGTGTGTTATGAGTGTTACAAGGTATTATGGGTGTTATAGTGTGTTACTGAGTGTTATGGGTGATACGGGTGTTACAGGGTGATGCAGGGTGATACGGGTGTGTTATGAGTGTTACAAGGTATTATGGGTGTTATAGTGTGTTCATGAGTGTTATGGGTGTTTACAGGTGTGTTACATGGTGATGCGGGTGATACGGTGTGTTATGAGTGTTACAAGGTATTATGGGTGTTATAGGTGTTACTGAGTATTAGGGTGATACGGGTGTTACAGGGTGATGCAGGGTGATACGGTGTGTTATGAGTGTTACAAGGTATTATGGGTGTTATAGTGTGTTACTGAGTGTTATGGGTGATATGGGTGTTACAGGGTGATGCAGGGTGATACGGTGTGTTATGAGTGTTACAAGGTATTTGGGGGTGTTATAGTGTGTTACTGAGTGTTAGGGTGATACGGGTGTTACAGGGTGGCAGGTGATACGGGTGGTTGTGTTATGGTGTTACAGGTATATGGGTGTTATAGTGTGTTACTGAGGTGTTATGGGTGATACGGGTGTTACAGGGTGATCAGGTGGTACGGTGGTGTATAGTGTTACATGGTATTAGGTGTTATCTTGTTATTTTTTATGGGTGTTGTTGTGTTGTTCTGTGTGTTAAGGTTGTGGGTTGTTGTGTTGGTTGTTGTTATAGTGTGTTACGGAGGTTATGGTTGTATGGGTGTTAGGGTGATGCAGGGTGTGTACGGTGTGTTATGAGTGTTACAAGGTATTATGGGTGTTATAGTGTGTTACTGAGTGTTATGGGTGATGATGATAGGGTTTTACAGGGTGATGCAGGGTGGTGGTACGGGTGTGTTATGAGTGTTACAAGGTATTATGGGTGTTATAGTGTGTTACGAGTGTTATGGTGATACGGGTGTTACAGGGTGAGGCAGGGTGCAGGTGATACGGTGGGTGTTATGAGTGTTACAAGGTATTATGGGTGTTATAGTGGTTACTGATGTTATGGTGATACGGGTGTTACAGGTGATGCAGGGTGATGGTGTGTTTATTGAGTGTACAAGGTTTATGGGTGTTATAGTGTGTTACTGAGCTGAGTGTTATGGGTGATATAGGGTTGTTACAGGGGTGATGCAGGGTGGTACGGGTGTGGTGTTATGAGTGTTTACAAGGTATTATGGGTTTATAGTGTTGTTACTGAGGTGTTATGGTGATACGGGTGTTACAGGGTGATGCAGGGTGATACGGTGTGTTATGAGTGTTACAAGGTATTATGGGTGTTATAGTGTGTTACTGAGTTTATGGGTGAATGGGTGTTACAGGGTATGCAGGGTGTCGTGTTGGTGGTTTGAGTGTTTGTTACAAGTATATGGGTGTTATAGTGTGTTTACGAGTGTTATGGTGTGATACGGGTGTTACAGGGTGATGCAGGGTGGTAGGAGTGTTATGAGTGTTACAAGGTATTATGGGTGTTGTAGTGTGTTACTGAGTGTTATGGGTGATACGGGTGTTACAGGGTGTTATGAGTGTTACAAGGTATTATGGGTGTTATAGTGTGTTACTGAGTGTTATGGGTGATATGGTGTTACAGCAGGGTGATGGCAGTGGTTTGATACGGTGTGTTATGGGTGTTACAAGGTATTATGGGTGTTATAGTGTGTTACTGAGTGTTATGGGTGTATGGGTGTTTACAGGGTGTGATGCAGGGTGACTGTGTTGTGGTATGAGTGTACAAGGATTATGGGTGTTATAGTGTGTTACTGAGTGTGTATGGGGTGATACGGGGTTGTGTTACAGGGTGATGGCAGGGTGATATGGTGTGTTATAAAGTGTACTGAAGGTGATTGTGGTGTGATACGGGTGTTAATGCTTATGGGTTGGTGTTACGGCTGATAGGGGTGGTTACAAGGTTGTTATGGGTGTAATAGTTGGTTACTGGGTGTTATGGGTGTTATTAGGGTGTTGTTACAGTGGTGATGCAGTGGTGTATACGTGTGTTATGAGTGTTACAAGGTATTATGGGGTGTTATAGTGTGTTATGAGGGCTTATGGGTGATTACGGGTGTTTACCAGGGTGATGCAGGGTGAACGGTTGGTTATGAGTGTTACAAGGTATTGTATGTGGTATGACGGTGATGCTATGGGTGTTACAGGGTGATTAGGGGGGTGTGTTGTTACAAGGTATTATGGGGTGTTATAGTGTGTTGATGAGTGTTGGGTGATACGGGTGTTACAGGGTGATTGCAGGGTGACTGGTGGTGTGTGTATGAGTGTTACAAGGTATTATGGGTGTGATACGGGATGCTATAGGTTGTTACAGCATGATAGGAGGTGTTACAAGGTATTATGGGTGTTACAGTGTGTTACTGAGTGTTATGGGTGATAGGTGTTACATGGTGATGATGCAGGGTTGATAGGCGGTTGGTTATGAGTGTTACAAGGTTTATGGGTGTTATAGTGTGTTACTGAGGGTTATAGGTGATACGGGTGTGTACATGGTGGATGCAGGGTGATACGGTGTGTTATGAGTGTTACAAGGTATTATGGGTGTTATAGTGTGTTACTGAGTGTTATGGGTGATACGGGTGTTACAGGGTGATGGCAGGGTGATATGTTGTGTTTATAGTGTTACAAGGTATTATGGGTGTTATAGTGTGTTAATGAGTGTTATGGGTGATATGGGTGTTACAGGGGTGATGCAGGGTGATATGTTGTGTTATGAGTGTTACAAGGTATTGTTGTGTGATAGGGATGCTATGGGTTGTTACAGCATGATACGGGGGGGTTGTTACAAGGTATTATGGGTGTTATATGTGTGTTACGGGGTGTATGGGGCATTACAGTGTTACAGGGTATTAGTCCCATGCAGGGATCAATTAGTGAGTGATGTTTGGACATTGTTGATCCGTAGGTTGTGATGTCAAGGGGGTGAGGCTGTTTTGTGACATCATCTTCATTTCACAAGGTGCCGGAATTATTATAAATCTTTCTATGAATAAACCAGGATAACAGATGGGAAATGTGACGACTTAATTCCGTGTGTAAACAGAGAGTAACGCAATCAGGCACCCAGTCTAACAGCGATCGCTCTGTCTGGCTGCTGGGAGTTATGGGAGTCTGCACTAATTCCTCCTGACAGTGGCGTCTTTGGTGAGACGAAGATGAACAGATCTTAACAATGTGCAGCAATCAGAGACGTTGGATATCCCAATTCTACTGTACGCAGATTTAAAGGGACATTTATACCCACCAATTAGGAATGTGACAAAGAAATAACATTGGATATAGATTTTTTTCTACTCAGTAAAACTAGAGTGTTTGTAAATGTGTTAATAAATCTAGGCAAGTATGTAACTATTGATTTTCAGCCAGCTAGGCAATGCAGCACAGACACAAGCAGCTCCAAACATATTCCGATACTGTACACGCAGGGTTCTCATATACAGTAAAAGCAATAACTTTATTGGAGACTGTCCCAGGGGTAGGTGTAAAGATAAGGTGCTCTATAAAGTACTATTCACCCATCCCTTAAAGTGACAGGGTTCCAAAAATACCACAATATATGTACATTTCAAAAGTGAAATATACAATCCAGTACATTATATGAATACAAATAAGTATTAGGATTAAAACTATGAATACGTCATTTTAATATTCTCCAAGAGCAGAGTCACATTGACCCTTTGGTAACTTGCTGTCACCTGTTGGCCATTCACGTTCTGCAAGTTCTGCGGGGCTGATACATTGTAGGAAGGGCGAGAGATCCTGGCGAGTTTCATTCCGTGAATGATGAATATTAATTCGAAATCAGATAGATCGGAATTTTGAAAAAAAATGTATAGCTTTTTCTATTTTTTGATAGATTTTCAATAGAAATTTTAGCTTTTTTTTGAGAGACACTTAACGTTTTCGATTTTCGATAAAAAGTTCAGTTTCAAAAATCCGTTGGATCCCCATTTTTTTCAAAACCAGCAGTTCCGAACGAAACCAGCTTCATTTCAAAACTCTGGGATTCATCGAAAATGGAAGTCATCGAAACTGGGATTCATCGAAACTGGAATTCATCGAAACTGGGATTCATCGAAACTGGAATTCATCGAAACTGGAATTCATCGAAACTGGAATTCATCGAAACTGGAATTCATCGAAACTGGAATTCATCGAAACTGGGATTCATCGAAACTGGAATTCATCGAAACTGGGATTCATCGAAACTGGAATTCATCGAAACTGGGATTCATCGAAACTGGGATTCATCGAAAATGGGGGGGGTGGGGGGGGGGGGGGGGGCGGGGGGGGGGGGGGGGGGGGGGGGGGGCGGGGGGGGGGGGGGGGGGGGGGGGGGGGGTGGGGGGTGGGGGGGGGGGGGGGATTTATCGAAACGGGATTCCATCGAAACTGGATTATCGAAACTGGGATTCATCGAAACTGGAATTCATCGAAACTGGGATTCATCGAAACTGGAATTCATCGAAACTGGGATTCATCGACTGGGATTCATCGAAACTGGAATTCATCGAAACTGGAATTCATCGAAACTGGGATTCATAGAAACTGGAATTCATAGAAACTGGAATTCAGCAAACATGGAATTGATTGAAAATGGGATTTAATTTGAAACTGGGATTTATCGGCACTGGAATTCATTGGAAATGGGATTCATCGAAACTAGAATTCATCGAAACGGGATTCATCAAAACTGTAAAACGTGGATACACACAGTACAATCTGCAAGATTCTGTCTGTCATCTTGGACAGATGGGAGTACAAACAGCCGTAATCATTCTACCTATATAATGTATAGTGAGAACGTTCATATACTACGATTGCGGCTGACTCCTTATACTTTAGTACAGGTGGCCGACCGTGGCCGAGGTAAGTTTTCTGGTCAAATTGACCATTTCCGATGCCGTCAGGATCAGCCCTATATCGCTAACATGTGTACCCAGCTTAAATCTTTCCATCTTTTTCTAAGTAGCTAAAGCCAACACAATGGACTGATGTCACAGCCAATGGCTGCTGCCAGCCAAGTAGCCTTCTACGAGCATGTGCAAGCTTGTAACGGGCTTGTACAGTTTAAGAGGAGGCCTGAAGCTTTCAATAATGAGGCGGCATACATTAGAGACAAGATCTTTCATTAAGAATGTTCTAGATACCGAATGTTAGAGCGAAGTATAATTTTCCTTCCGATGTTTAATAAACACACCAGGCCCCTCTAGATCATGGTGTTTTTGTTGGTAGGCTAATACAAGACAGATCCTGAAGGCAACTGCTAGACAAGATAGGGAAGTATTCCAGTATTTATGCTTATCCTGTAATTGATAACGAAGTTGCAGTCAAACGAAGCCAAAAGCCAAAGTGAAATAACGACCATCGGTGCGTGACGGGGTTAAACGACAGAGAAAAGGGACTGGAAGACAAATAGAAAATGAATTAAGAAGAACGCGGTTCCACTCCGTTCGGAATGAATACACAGGCACGGAAAAAAAGTTTATTCTCTAACGTCATCTTGGCTCTCGGCCTCAAAGTGACGTTTAATAAATAAAGATTCAAATAGTTCTATAGAGAGAGACTGATTGTTGTGTTAGGACAGAAAGTCCCCTGGTCTTGATTTCATTTATGAGGAAGCCACTGGAATGGAACGTTCCAACACACACCAAACTGGCCTACAGATGGCTGCCTGGTCCAGCACTTAGCTCGTGTAATGCTTAAAATGGCCACAAGGTCAGGGTTATTCAATAAAAGTTCTTATCATTTAAAATGGTGCTAATTTTGCCCCAACCAATCAGATGTTAGCTTTCAAAGTTAAATAAGATCTGATTGGTTAGCATTTTAAATGATAAGAACTTTTATTGAATCTCCTTTGGTCTTGTATTTTCCTGTGAAACCGGGGATGTAAAATTCCAAAATCAAACGTGTCTCAAAGAATTTATTTTGAAGTGGGTTTGGGGCAGTACAATTTTACAAAGGTCTGTGGCCCATACACATACCAATGCCAGTCTTACAATACTGGGATATTATTATACCATATGATCATTGAGCACTGTATGGCCAATTTTACCATTTTCAGATGAATTTCTACTATCCCAATTTCTATTATTATTATTGTGGATTTATATAGTGCCAACATCTTCCGTAGCGCTTCGCAATGACATGTATACATTCACATCATGTCCTGTCCCGAAGAGCTTACAATCTAAGCACACAAGCACGGGGAGAACATACAAACTCCTTGCAGATGTGTCCATGGGTGGAATCGAACTCAGGACCTCAGCACTGCAAGGTATCAGTACTAACCACTAAGCCACCGTGCTATAAACATTGTATTTTATTTGCCCTTTATTGAAAGTCCCGTAATATTATTTTCATTTCTACGTCTTGCCTGTTATTTAAACGGAAAACTCCCAATTTACATAAATGCGTTTGGCTGCACCTTTGGATTTCAGTTAAGACCACGCATTGTTCCTTTCTCTCTCGTTGGGTGGCATACGTTCCACATCGCTTGGCGTTTATATCACGCCTTGGGCTTTTCAATACAATTAACTCACCGAAGAATATACAATAAACTGACAATATGAAGTACAAGTGTCGTATATTGCTTTATCTCCCGCTTTCACTTTTCTGTTTTGTTCCTATTAAGCCTTTTCGTGAAGGTAAAAAATAGATAAAAATGATTTAAATGGCACCGTTAACTTGGATTTTCTTCTGTTAGACCAGGGATGCTGGAAGTTGTAGTTTATAGCTAGATCAGATATTTAAAGGGGAACTACCGCCTCATCACCAGACGGACCGAATAGAACGCAGTTTCAAATCGAATCTGAGGGTTTTCGAAGTCCCAGTGAAACTTTCGGAACTCCTGGATTTCACGGAACCCGAATTTTCAAATTTGCGATTTTTACCGAAAATCGAAAGTAGATAATTATCGAAAATCGAAAGTAGACGATTTTCAAAAATCAAAACTCGAACTTTTGAAATTTCCGAAAATTTCGAAAATTCAAAACGAAACTCAACAGTTTCGAACATCTCTAGAGGTTCCCTGAATCAGAAGGCAGAGCTCTATAATATAGAAACAGTAATTTGATGTGGGTGCTGTAAGGGGGTGTGTCCAGACCGGGGAATTACGTACGGATTCTAGAAATTGGGGTTAGTTCTCCTTTCAAATATAAAACGCAGGAGGTTGCAGGATTACAAACTTTAATTTTCATTTTATTTTTTCATTTCTAAAAGTAATATTTTTTTTTTACTTTGCAACAATTTATACATTACACAGTTAACCGGAGTTGTTACTACCCAGTTAGTAGTTGATGGTGTATTGCACTTGTCTCCGCCTCCTACCCACTGGGTAAAAGGGATTTCACATGGATAGATTTTACAGTACAAGCCTGGTCTATAACCTAAACCTGCTTCTTCCATCTGAAATTACTTCTCCGTGCCATTCGATCTACATGGTGCAGCCCAACGCCCATTATTTATTACAAACCAGCGTGCCCCATTATATAATACAAACCAGCGTGCCCCATTATTTATTACAAACCAGCGTGCCCCATTATGTAATACAAACCAGCGTGCCCCATTATGTAATACAAACCAGCGTGCCCCATTATGTAATACAAACCAGTGTGCCCCATTATTAGCCTTTAACATTAAAACGTGGCATCAGAACTAAAGCTCACATCAGCATCGCTCGCCTCTGCCGTGCACTAAAGCTAATTACGCTTGATCCTCCCCCCTCTGCCCGATGATTTATACAGAATAGAATAGAAGTTGGCAGCCCGGACAGTTGGCGCCATTGACATTAAACGCTGCGAATGGCGAAAGGAGTTTTACATTAACACCAATGAAATCCATTTTAGGTTGTGCCACTTTCAATCAGTGCAAGGAAGTGCAGAATGAGAGTGTGACCTTCTAGCTAAACCGGTCACCATCAGAAAGAGCAGAGCTGTGCATGGTGGGAATCGTAGCTGACTTTTGTCTTGGCTTTTTGTTAAAACTTTCCTAATTTACTTGTTGGTTGCTACGGATAGCTGTGCCTAGCAACCAGATACCAAATAAAATTTCAGGGGAAAAAAATTAAGCCTTCATTTGTCCAGTTTACCTCTCAGTCTTGTACTATCCTGAGCAACCTGATATTTGGAAGGTGTGCAATTAACTTGATTCACTTGATTCACCACCAGATGGCAGCACATGGGTTAAGTAACTTAAAGGGTATGTCCACCCTAAAAAAAAATGTTTTACCAAACATTCCCCCTGTCCCCCCAGCCCCAACCGCTATATAAGTATTATCAGAAAATGCCCCAAACTTTACTTACCTTCCCTCTTTCCTTTTTTATGGAACATACAAACACAAATACATACATACATACATACATACATTGAGTTTTATATAGAGAGATATCATTGCACCTTAGGCTATGTGCTTCTATCAATACAAACTGTGCAGTGATGTATTATAGCTCTGCCTCTTTATGCAAATAGCTAGTCATGATGTCATAACTGTCCCTATGCAAATATGATGTCATAAGTTTTTTGTTGAGCTATAATAGATGTGGGCAACACAGTGGCACAGTGGGTAGCACTGATGCCTTGCAGCACTGAGTTCGAGGCCACTCATGGACACATCTGTATGCAGTTAAGTATGTTTTCCCTGTGTTTGCGGATTATTCCACATCCATAAAAACATACATATATAGTGTAGAATAAGTATTGTGCACGGCTTTGACATACGCCGCCTTGTCCACTTGGTTTCCATTAGGTGCCATTTGGCAGGTGTGTTTGAGTCTCCAGATCCCAAGGTTAGAAGGGGGAGGAGGGCATCTCCATCCGTCCTTTAAAATTTACCCTTAAAGGGCATCTCCACCATTCCTATAAAATGTACCCTTAAAGGGCATCTCCACCCCTCCTATAAAATTTACCCTTAAAGGGCATCTCCACCCCTCCTATAAAATTTACCCTTAAAGGGCATCTCCACCATTCCTATAAAATTTACCCTTAAAGGGCATCTCCACCCCTCCTATAAAATTTACCCTTAAAGGGCATCTCCACCATTCCTATAAAATTTACCCTTAAAGGGCATCTCCACCCCTCCTATAAAATGTTGATATACTGTAGTCCACCCCCAAAACCCCATTTACGCTATACTTCCATTTAGAACAGATGCCCCCATCTTCTTATTTTTCTAATTTTTTCCCCCTTATCACAGCTGTCAGAGATGTGCACCAGCGCTCCTTACCCACTGGGACACAGATGTACAGCAAACAGTTACACTTAGCAGCTGTCAGCTCCAGGGGAAAGCAATCTGGAGAGCCGGTCTGAGCAGCAAACCTTACAGCTTGTGTGTCAGTACAGAACCAGATGTTGGCATGCCATTGGCCAGTTACTCAGAAGGGGCGGGGAAAGCAGGGTCAGGAAGATATGGAAATGAGCTTACAGTGTCGGCAGTGAGGCTGTGCAGAAGCTATAAGTGTCGCCGGACCTACAAGTGGGCAGTGACTAAGGGAGGGTTGGGTCAGTTAGGAGCAGTCACTATACATTAACAGTTTATTAACAAAGCAGGTACAGACAGCTATGTGAATACTATCATTCTACTTGTTCAAAATAGTACTTTCAGCTAAAAGTTGTTTAGGTGAGTATAGTGACCCTTGTGTTTAGTAATGCAGCTAATAAAGTGCTGAATACACCATTGGGGTTTGGGGCAGGTAACAGATATGTGGCCAGTTTTTTGGGTGGCCATTCCCTTTAAAAAGAAAAATGTTATTGTTATAACTTCCATATAGTGAAATAAACTGATTTTACACAACGTTTACCCTGCAGACCAACTGTCCTTTCTGATGCCGGAACCTTCCACGTCCGATCCAGAGACCATTTCATTATTTGTGCCAGATTTGTTTTGCAAAAACCGTATAAACACGCTCATTGTGCGCTGCCTCCTCCCGCCAGAGGGGAATTGATTAAAATGTATTGCTTTGTCCTTGGTGCTTTATATCCCCATATAAATTTAGTGAGAGGAATAAAAATGTTTTAAAGTCATTTGATTTCATAGCAATAGGGAACGTCTGATAATGATATAGGAGGCCTCTGTAGCATATTTATCATTGCTAGAATCTTCCATACGAAGAACAAGGCGTTGATGGGGTCGGGGTTATATAAGTAAAGCTATGCATCTTTTGTTGTTGCTTAAGAAAACAGTTAAGTCTCTAATTTTTTTTAATACACATTTTATTTGTATTTATGGGTGGGAGCTAGTGATGGACCTCATTCGCGAACGGCGGATATCACGGATTTTCCGGATTTCCGCCTTCTGAACTTTCCGAACCGCATTTTCGAAATTTTTTGAAATTACGAGGATTTCTCGTATTTTCCAAAATGTGGGAAATATGTATTTTCGAAAATTTTCCAAATTACGAGGATTTCTCGTATTTTCGAAGAATTTTTCATTTTAATGGGTCCGCTCGCGGATTTTCGAATTTTCGAATTTTTCTGAAAGTTCGCGGATCCTCGAGCGGACCGGATTTTGCGAAGATCGGACATCTCTAGTGGGACAATTTTTTTAAGCAAAAAAAAGAGAAACAAAGTATCTTACTGGAGACTTCCTCTCTCCCTGTTAAATCAGACTGAGCATGTCTGAAAACACTGAGCAGGGGGAGGGGCAGTAACTATCTACTGTAAGATTTTTTTTTTAAATTCTTTTCACACCTTTGATTAGGGATTACATAAAAAGACAAGCAATACTTCATTTTAATCAGTAGTTTCTGACCTGTAAGAAAAAAGGGGGGAAATGTTTTATAGGATGAACTCCTTAAAGTATGATTTCAACTTGAAAGAATGATGGGAATTGTAGTTTAAAATCTTACGTTAAACTACCGGACATCTCTCTAAAATCCTTGTTTACCAAAACAAGGAAGTTGGTGATTGTAATGTTTCATGTTGAACAGATGGATATTACATTGTTAGCCGAGCACAGTAATAATTTCTGTCCAATTTAATTTGCAGTGGTCAGGCTCTAATGTAATGTTCAGTGATATTGCATTCCACATCTTTCATTACATCGGCTTGGGAATAATCAGTCCCATAACTAACATTAGCTTGCTGCTGTAGCTGTGTTAATGTAGAATTCCTTCCCCTTACTGTTTGGCATCTGTACACATGATGATATCCGAAAGCTCCCATGGGCTCAACTTTTTTTTAACGCAAAATAAATAAGACCCAATATATCAGCTGATTGTTTAAATAGGAGGGCTATCGATCCTCGAGGAGTCTGGTGTCCGACCCACAGGTTGTCAATGTTACAATTTGCTGTCCTACACGTACATCTGGGCAGACCATTCTCCAACTGCTGGAGAGAAGGTATTTTATGTTCCAGGAAAAAATTATGTTGATGCCCCAAATTCCCCATTGTATTTGCTCCTATTAGATTTATTTGTGAATTATTCCACATGTAATGGATAGTGACAGTACAGTCTACCCATATAATATACAATATACAAGAACCATGAACATCCTGTAATAAATGCTTGTAAATTATATTTAGCTATGTCAACATTTACAATAGATTATCATCAGTTATAATCAGTGTTTAGCTGTTATCAGTTATAATCAGTGTTTAGCTATGTTATCAGTTATAATCAGTGTTTAGCTATGTCATCAGTTATAATCAGTGTTTAGCTATGTCATCAGTTATAATCAGTGTTTAGCTATGTTATCAGTTATAATCAGTGTTTAGCTATGTCATCAGTTCTCAGAGTATCGTGTTTAGCTAGTGTCATCAATTATAATCAGTGTTTAGCTTCTCGGCTAAATCATGTTTCAGCAATGTCATCAGTTATAATCAGGTGTTTAGCATATGTCCATAGTTATAATCGTGTTTAGCTCTATGTCATCAGTTATAGTATATCAGTGTTTAGCTATGTCCATCATTATTCAGTGGTTTTAGCTATGTTATCAGTTTATAAATCTTGTTTGCTAGTTATCATTATCATGTATGTATAATAATCAGTGTGTTAGCTAGTCATTTAGTATTTATAATCAGTGTTTTGTAGCTATGTCATCAGTTATAATCAGTTTTAGCTATTCATCAGTTATAATCAGTGTTTGCTATGTCATCAGTTATAATCCGTGTTAGCTATGTCTCAGTGCATATGTTAGGTATGTCATCGTTAAATCAGTGGTTTAGCTATTTTATCAGTTATAATCATGTTTCGTATGTCATTTTCATTATAATCGCTGGTTGTAGCTTGTCTCAGTTTTCAAAGGTATGTTTACTATGTCCTACGTTATAAGTCATGTTTAGCATGTCATCAGCTTATAATCCAGTGTTTCAGCTATGTTATCATTTATCAATCAGTGTTTTAGCTATGTCATCAATATAGATCGTTTTCTATGTCACAGCATTATAACATTCTAGTCCATACTAACGTTTAGCTAATGTTATCATTTTAGGTATGTATAGTTATAATCGTTAGCCTAGGATCAGTTAGAAAGGTACTATTTATCAGTAACTGTATATCATATGTGTTTTATGTTCATTATGTTACTAGGTGTGCACAGTTCAGTGTTTAGTATTATCAGTTTTAAGGTGGTTAGTCTATGTCCCAGTTATAATCAGTGTTTTAGCTATGTATCGATTATATTCAGTGTTTAGCTTATCAGACGATAGATCAGTGTTTAGCCATGTCATCAGTTTAAACCATGTTTAGCTATGTCATCAGTTTATAATCAGTGTAGTATCTAGTTAGCTGATTTTCTGGTTCTTTACAGTTAGCTATTCATCAGTTTATCGTGTTAGCTATGTCACCAGATAATCGTTAGCTATGCCCATCGAGTTAGATCATGATTAGCTAGTCATCAGTTATAATCAGTGTTCACATGCCATCAGTTAATAACCAGTATTTAGCTACGTCCCATCAATTATACTTTAATGTTTAGCTATGTTATAGTTATTCATTTAGATGCATGAATCTTTTTAGGCTATGTTATCATTATAATCAGTGTTTTAGCTAATGGTTAATCGCATATAGTTTATATACAGTTACAGTGTTTGCGATGCCATCAGTTCTCTATGGGTGCTTAATCAGTTATAATCATTGTTTAGCATCAGTTTCACATGTTACATGTATGTAGAATCAGTGTTTCAGCTATGTTAGTCATTCATCATAGTAGTATAATCAGGCTATATCTATGTTTAGCATGTCTCAGTATAAATAGTGTTTAGCTACGTTTATCATTTATCATCAGTGTTTGAGCTATGTTACATTTATAATCTGTTTTAGCTATGTCCTAGTTAATAATATGTTTGCTAGCTCAACGTTTATCATTTATATGTCCAAGTTAGAATAGGTTGCTGTCATCAGTTATATCAGTGTTCTACTATGTCCAGTTCTAACATATTAGCTCGTATCATAATAATTGTTTGCTACAGTTATAATCATGGCTTACTATTTATATAGTTATAAATCAGTGTTTAGCGTGTATCTCGTTTAATAATCATGTGTTTAGCTATGTTAATCAGTAAACTTAGTGTTTAGCTTCATAGATACACGTTACTATTTATACCGTATCAGTGTTTAGCTATGTTCTCAGTTATATCAGTGTTTAGCTATGTCCTCAGTTATAATATTTGATGTTATAGCTATTCATTCATTTGCAGTATCAGTGTAAGTGTTGCTAGTTATTACATTACTGTATCATTTCATTTACTATTTTATCGTTATAGTTTTAGTATGTATCTTATTAGGTAGCTATGGGGCCTCAGTTTAATCGTTTACTCTTGTACATAGATTTCTATCATCATTAAATTTCATTCTCAGTTGTAAATTTAGTTAGCTCTGATAATTTAACTGTGCCCATCATACTCACTTTCAACCGATTATACAATTACATAACAACTGCAGTGAACCCAGAGTAAAAATTCATCTGTTCCACATAATATTGGGTCTGGAACTGCTACTACAAATATTCCATTCCGGGCCCAGAGATGAAACCCCTGGGATAGTAATGCCAGTGTTATTCATGGGGAACTGGGGGAGGGTAAAACAAATAGTGTTAATCAGGAAACCGCATGAAATGGGTCGAGATTCCTTTCCTTCATTTTCTTTTTTTAAAAAGTGGCACAATTAGTTTGGTTCAGCGCGAGGGACATATTCTGAGTTTGGGTTTACAGCCTTCACAGGCCGTGCGAACGCCCACTCGAATATAACTATTATCAATAACCCAAACAATTTATTTAATAACATCTGTTTACTGTTTGCCTGCGAATGTTTCTCTAATGTAAAATTTAATTGACACTGCCCATACGGGGAAACGTATTTTTTTGAACTACTTTACTTTTACTATAATAGTGATTATTGTGGTCAAAATCCCACTACTCAGTATAGTGAAGAAGTTTCATTCAAATGAATATGAGTAAATTCTCTACGTTCCCACGGTCACACCCTTTCCCCATGCATATTCATCCATACTGTACATCTTTTACAGTCCCGTGGTGACAGCAACAGTCACGAGCATTGTATGAATCACGTAGAACAGCTACACGTCCCTTCATGACATCATAGGAGCCTTGCATGTCATAAATATTTAAGACTCTCAGTCCCCAGGTGACATCATTGGGAGGCCTTTACAATCGCAATAAATCCTGTCAGCTCTATCACCAGTGGGTGACATCTAGGAGCCTTTACATGTCATAAATACTGTAACAGCACTACAGTCCGCCATGGTGACATCATAGGGAGCTTTCACTTCAATGGAGGAAGGTACTGTACGGTGCCTACAGTCATGGTGCACTTAATCATCATAGGGAGCCTTTACCTACTATCTGTACCCAACTACTAGATCATCTTGACTTACATTATACTCTGTAAACCTAGTCAATGTGGTACACAAATAGAGTTTTTGTGTGCACAATAAATACTATCAGACTCTAAGAGTTTTGTTCCATGGGGTGACATCTAATAGCCTTAATATCCAAGTAAATAACTGTAGAATTCCTCAGTCACCAGGTGGACATTCGACAATAGCCTTTGCATTCATAAATCTGTCGAAACGTCTACGTCACCATGGGGACATCATATGCGCTATGAATGTTCTATAGATACAGTATAACTCTGCAGTATTATGATTGCATGCAAGGAGCTTGCAGCTCTGTAATACAGTAGAATTCTAGAGCCGTGGTGACTCATATGGACTATTTAATGTCTAGGTAAAAAAATGTTAGCCATATTATTGCTGTTGTATTTAGATAGATCACTGCACTTGAAGTTTACTATGTAGTATGTATAATTTTTAATTTAATAGCGCCACTGTGGACGGCCGCGTCTGTACCTTATACACATACATATTATACAGTAATGTATTATATTTTTCTTTCATATAGCGCCACTTGGGGACAACAGCGCTGTACTTATAACAATATCCGATTATACAGTAATTTTGTCTATTTTATTTATATAGCGCCCTTGGGTGACACAGCGCTGTACATTATAACTACAATTTAAGCAGTATGTATATTTTATTTTTAGCGCCGTTGGGTGACACAGCGCTGTATCACTTTACAATGACAGATTATACAGTATGTAAGTATATTTTATTTATCAAGCACTGGTACTGGGGTACTTGCACTGACATTTACATACGATTCATACAAATAGTTTATGTATATTTTTATTTAATATAGCGTCCACTGGGTACGCAGCGCTGTACTTATATACAATACAGATTATACGTAATGTTGTATATTGTTTTATTTATATCGCCCACTTGGTGACCAGCGCTGTACATTATACCCATACAGAGTTATACAGTAATGTATGTATATGTTTTATTTATTAGCGCCAACTTGGGTATACACAGCGGCTTACATTATAACATACAGATTGATAGTATGTCTGTAATTGTTTATTTAGATAGCGCATTGGTCACACGCTGGTACTTATAACAATACAGATTAATACACGTATGTATTAGTTTATTTAGAATAGCGCCACTTGGGTTACCAGCGCTGTACATTATACATATACAATTATACAGTATGTATGCTATATTTTATTTATAACACGTGTGTGGTAGCCCGCGCACTGACATTATCATCATACAGATATACAGTAATGTGTATATGTTTTATTTTATAGCGCCACTTGGGGTACGCAGCGCTGTATACATATAAATTACCACAAACTTAACGTAGTATGTTATATGTTTATTTATATAACCGCACTTGGTAACAGCGCTGTCACATTATAACAATACAAGGATTACACAGTCATGTCATATTTTATTTATAAGCGCCACTTGGGTACGACGCGCTGTACATTAATAACAATACAGATTATACGTATGTATTATTTATTATATCGCCTTTTCACTCGTAAAGTAAAAAAGTTACGATTAGATAGTGTTTAACGCATGGTACGCAAGCCTGACGATTATATCAACATTAACAAAGATTAATACAAGTAAACTGTATGTAATACTTTTATTTATATATCGCCACTTGGTACGCACGCGACGTACCATTTAGAAATGCAAGATTATCAGTATGTATGTATATGTTTATTTATATAGCCCACTGGGACCAGCGCTGTACCTTATAACAATACGATTTACACGTCTGTTATGTAATTGTTTTGTATCTAGCGCCAACTTGGGGATCGCAGCGCTGTACATTATAAACAAACGATTATAACAGTATGTATTATAGTTTAATTTTTATGCGCCACTTGGGACGCGCGCTGTACATTAAACATACAGATTAGTACAGTAATGTTGTATATTTTACTGTTATATGCGCCACGTGGGTACACAGCGCTGTACATTAATAAAATACAGATTACAGTATGTATGTATATGGTTATATGTGTACAGTATGTTACAGGGTGTTTGGGTGGTAACAGTATGTTACGGGTGTTACTCTGGGTGTTATGGGTGTAACGGTATGTTACATGGTGTTACTGGGTGTTATTGGTGTAACAGTATTGTACAGGGTGTTACTGGGTGTTATGGGTGTAATGGTATGTTACGTGGTGTTACTGGGTGTTATGGGAATACATTATGTTCAGGGTGTTCCTGGGTGTTTATGGGTGTAACGGTAGGTTACTGGTGTTACTGGGTGTATGGGTTAACAGTATGTTACTGGGTGTTATGGGTGTAACAGTATGTTACAGGGTGTTACTGGGTGCTATGGGTGTAATGGATGTTTTCAGGGTGTTACTCCCGACTGGTGTTATTGGTGTAATGGATGTTACAAGTGGGTCCTGGGTGTTTTATGGGTGGAATAGTATGTTACAGCTCTATTGCTGTACGGGGTGTTATGTTTAATGGTTATGTTAACAGGTGGTACTGCGTGTTATGGGTGTGAATAGTTGTTACCTTGAGTGTTACTGGGGTGGTTATGTTGGTACAGTATGTTACAGGGTTTTACTGGTTGTTATGGGGTGTAACGGTATCTTACGGGTGTAACTGGTTGTTATGGGTATACCGGATGTGTACGGGTTTTATTGTATTGTAACTATGTTACAGGTATATTGGTTGTTATTTGGTGACACGTATGTACGGGTGTTTACGGGGTGTTATTGGTGTTAATAATGTTACAGGGGTGGTTACTGTGTTCATGGGCGTAATGGTAAAGTTACAACAGGTGTAACTGGGTGTTATGGGTGTAACAGTATGTTACAGTGTGTTACTTGTTGTTTGGGTGTAACCAGTATGTTCGTGTGTTACTGGTTGTTATGGGTGTACAGTATTTTACAGGTATACTGTGGATGTTATGGGTGTAACCTATGTTACAGGGTGTAACAGTATGTTACAGGGTGTTATTGTAGATACCGGGTGTTACACGGATCTTGTGTGATGTTCCGGACATTTATGGGTGTTACAAGTATTAATGGGTGACATGGTCGTTACAGGGTGATGCAGGGTGATATGTTGTGTTTTGGTTGTCACAAAGGTATTATGGGTTGATACACTGGATGCTATATGTTGGTAACATCATGATGGAGGTGTTACAACAGGTATTATGGTGTTACAGTGGGTGTTTACTGAGTGTTCCGGGTGTTACAAGGGTGATGCAGGTTGATACGGTGTTTTATTCGTGTTCCAATGTATTCTTCGTGGTGTTTATAGTGTGTTACTGAGTGTTATGGTGATACGGGTGTTCAGGTTGATGCAGGGTGTTCGCGGTGTGTTTTATAGTGTTACAAGGTATT
This sequence comes from Hymenochirus boettgeri, assembly GCA_019447015.1. Lineage (NCBI taxonomy): Eukaryota > Metazoa > Chordata > Amphibia > Anura > Pipidae > Hymenochirus > Hymenochirus boettgeri. Next base: position 44,314 of record JAACNH010001137.1, read on the forward strand.
ATGGGTGGTTATAAAGTTTTGTTTACTGATTGTTATGGTTGATATGGGTGTTCCCGGTGATGCCAGGGTGATACGGAGTGTTATGATTGTTACAAGGTCTTATGGGTGTTATAGTGTGTTACTGCGTGTTAGGTGATACGGTGTTTTGGTGTTACAAGGTATTATGGTGTTTATAGTGTTGTTTACTGAGTTCTTATGGTGATACGGGTGTTTCCGGGTTTACAGTCTTATACGGTGGTGTTAGATTGTTCCACAGGTATTATGGGTGTTATAGATTGTGTTCTGAGGTTTGGGTCTAGATGGGTGTTACAAGGCTTGATACGGTGTGTTAGAATGTTACAAGGCTTATGCTGGGTGTATGTGGGTGTTACTTGAGTGTTTTTTGGGTGATACTTGTGTGACAGGTGATGCACGGGTGATCCGGTGGTGTTTGAGTGTTACAAGGTATTATGGGTGTCATATGTGTTACTGGTGTTAGGTTATACGGGTGTTACAGGGTGATGCAGGGTGATAACGGTGTGTTATGCGTGTTTACAGGTATTAATTGGTGTTATAGTTGTTTCTGATTTTTATGGGTGATACTGTTGTTACAGGGCGTGAATGCAAGGGTGATACGGTTGTTATAGTGTTACAAAGGTATTATGGGTGTTATAGTGTGTTCCTGATGTTCTGGGTGATACTGGTGTTCCAAGGGTGATGCCGATTGTACGGTGTTTGTTTTAATGAGTGTTACAACAATGTATTAATGGGTGTTATCGTGTGTTTACTGAGTGTTGATGGGGTGATACGGGTGTAACATGGTGATTCCAGGGTGATCGGTGTGTTGATTGTGACAAGGTCTTATGGGGTTTATAGTGTGGTTTTACTGCGTGTATGGGTTATAACGGTTTTACAGGGTGATGCCGGGTGATACGTGTGTGTTATGAGTGTTACAACAGTAGTATGGTGTTTAGTTTGTTACTGAGTGTTATGGGTGATACGGGTGTTTACAGGGTGATGCAGGTGTAGGTGTGTTATGAGTGTTAAATGTCTTAACAATGGTGTTATATTGTGTTAACTACTGAGCGTTATGGTGTTACTGGTGATACATGGTGATGCAGGGTGATACGATGTTATTATTGTTACAAGGTAGTATGGGTATTATATGTGTTACTGAGTGTTTGTGGTGTATGGTGTTACAGGTGATGCAGTGGTACGGATGTTATGATTTTTACAATGGGCATTATGGGTATTATAGTGTGTTACTGAGTGTTATAGGATACGGGTGTTACAGGTGATGCAGGGTGGTACGCGTGTTGTATGATTGTTTTCAAGGTATTATGGGTATTATAGTGTGTTTACTGAGTGGTTATAGGGTGATACGGGGGTGTTACTGGTGATGCGAGGGTGATCCGGCGTGTTATAGTGTTACAAGTATTATGTATGGGTGTTATAGTGTTGTTACTGAGTGTTCTGGGTTATACGGGTGGTACAGGTAATGCATGGTGATCGGTGTGTTCGGAGTGTTACAGCACGGTATTCTGGGTGTTATAGTTGTGTTTTACGAGTGTTATGGGTGATATGGTTTTACGGGTGAGCAGGTGACTACGGTGTGTTTATGAGTGGTTACAAGGTATAGGGTGTTATTGGGGTTACTGAGTGTTATTGGGTGATAGGTTGTTACAGGGTGATGCAGGGTGATAACTGTGTGTTAGAGTTTCCAAGGTATTATGGGTGTTGTAGTGTGTTCTGAGTGTTATAGGTATACAGGTGTTCAGTGATGCAGGGTGATACGGTGTGTTATGATGTTTACAAGGTATTTATGGGTGTTATAGTGTTTACTACTGATTGTTATGGGTGATCCGGGTGTTACCGGGTAAGCAAGGGTGATACGGTTGTTTTATTGTTCAAGGTATATTGTGTTATGTGTGTTCTGAGTGTATAGTGATACGGGTGTTCAGGGTGATTCAGGGTGATACAGTGTGTTATGGTGTTAAAGGTATTATGGGTGTTATAGTTGTACTGGAGTGTTCTGGGTGATACGGGTGTTAAGGGTGAGGCGGGTGATACGGTGTGTTTGAGTGTTACAAGGTATTATGTCTGGGTGTTACAGCGTGTTACTGAGTGGTTATAGGTGATACGGGTTGTTAGCAGGGTGGATGCATGGTGGACGGTGTGTTGAGTGTTACAGGTTATGGGTGGATTTATAGTGTGTTTACTGTGGTGTTATTGGTGATATGAGTGTTACAGGGTGAATGCAGTGTGATACGTGTGTGTTATGAGTGTTACCAAGGTATTATGGGTGTTAGTGTGTTTACTGAGTGTATGTGGTGAGTACGGGGTATGTTTACATCGGGTGATGCAAGGGTGATGACAGTTCGTGTTGTATGAGTGTTAACAGGTATTATGGGTGTAGTAGTTGGTTCTGAGTGTTATGGTGATCGGGTGTTTACAGGAGGTGATGCCAGGGTGGGTACGGTTGTTATAGTGTTAGCAAGTATTATGGGGTTATGTGTGTTTTACGAGTGTATATGGTGTACGGGTGTTGTTTACATGGGTGATGCAGGGTGGTACGGTGTGTTCTAGTGTTCCAAGGTTATGGGTGTTATGTGTGTTACTGAGTGGTTTGAGGTATCGGGTGTTACAGGGTTAATGCAGGGTGATGTTACGGTGTGTTTATGAGTGTTACAGTATTATGGGGTGTTATAGTGTTGTACTGAGTGGTAATGGTGATACGGGTGGTTACAGGGATGCAGAGGGTGGTACGGTGTGTTATGAGGTGTTAAAGGTATATATGGGTGTTGATAGTGTGTTACTGGATGTTATGGGTGATACGGGGGTCGTTACAAGGGGATGCAGGTGATACGGGGTGTTATGAGTGGTTACCAAGGGTTATGGGTGTTGTATATCGTAATGCCAGGTGCTTATCAGGATGATAGCAGTGTACAGGGCGGAGCAGGGTTGGTTACGCGTTTTGGGTTCTGAGTGTTCCTGGTGGTAGCCTGATCGGTGTTATTATGTGGTACTGAGAGGTCCTTGTGTTGCTTGTGATATTACTGAGTGTGATGAGTGTGATCGGGTGATTTGGCCGGTGAGCCGGTGATATCGTTGTGTTATGAGTGTTCAACAAGGTATTATGAGGATTGTTGTAGTGTGTTACGGAGTGTTTATGGGTGATACAGGTGTTACATGGTGATGCACGGTGTGATACGGGTGTTATGAGTGTTCAAGGGATTATGGGTGTTGTTTATAGTGTGTTACGACGTTTATGGGGTGATATCGGGTGTTACCGGGTGATGCAGGGGTATACGTGTGTTACTGAGTGTTACAGGTATATGGGGTGTTTATAGTGTGTTACTGAATGGTTAGGGATGTGATACTGGGTGTTACAGGGTGATGCAGTGAGGTGGTATACGTGTTATGAGTGGTACAAGGTATTATGGGGTGTTATAGGGTTACTGAGTGTTATGGGTGATATGGGTGTATCGGGTGATGCAGGGTGGATACGGTGTGTTTAATGAGTGGTCAAGGTGGATTATGTGGTGTTATAGTGTGTTATACTGAGTGTTAATCGGTGATACGGGTGTGTTACAGGGTGATGCTAGGTGATGTAACGTGTGTTATGATGTTTACAAGGTATTATGGGTTCTATAGTGTGTTACTGATGTTAGGGTTGATGATGGGTGTTGTCAACAGGGTTGATTGCGAGGTGATAGGCGCGCTGTTATGAGTGGTACAAGGTTATAGAGGTGTTATAGTGTGTTACTGAGTGTTATGGGTGATAGGGGGTGTTACAGGGTGATGCAGGTTGTACGGGGTGTTATGAGTGTTACTAATGGGTATTAATGGGGTTTATAGTGTGTTACTGGAGTGTTAGTGGTGATAGGCGGTTGTTACGGAGTTGATGCAGGGTGATAACGGGTGTTATGAGGTTACAGACGTATTATGGGTGTGTTATAGTTGTTTATGAGTGTATATGAGGATGAGGGTGTTCAGGGTATGCAGGGTGGGTTACGGTGTGTTCTTGGAATGTTACAAGTATTATGGTGTTATAGGTGTTACTAGTGTTATGGGTTGATAGCGGTGTTACAGGGATGCAGGTTGGTACGGTGTGTTTATGAGTGTTCAAGTATTATGGTGTTATGAGTGTGTTACCTGAGAGTGTTATGGGTGATAGCTGGTGTACAGGTGAGATGCAGGGTGTATTCCGTTGTGTTATGATTTTACAAGTTTTTTTTTTACTGGGTTTTATAGTGTGTTACTGAGTATTATGGGTGGATAGGTGTTGTGTTACAGGGTATAAGCAGGGTGGTTTGGTACGATGTGTTTGAGTGTTACAAGTATTATGGGTGTTTAAGTGTGGTTACTGAGTGTTATGGGGTGATAGTGTTTACAGGGTGAGCAGGGTGTACGGTTAGTGTTAATGAGTGTTACAAGGTATTATGGGTGTTATGGAAGTTGTTACGTGAGTGTTATGGTGATACGGGTTGTTACAGGGTGAGCAGGGTGATAGCGGTGTGTTATGAGTGGTTACAAGGTTATGGTATGTGACTGAGTGTTATGGTGATACTGAGGTGTTACATGGGATGCATGATGTGTGTTACAGGAATGTGGTTTAGATGGTGGTTGAGTGGTTACAAGGTATTACTGGTGTTATAGTGTGTTCTGAGTGGTTATGGGTACGGGTGTACAGGGGTGATGCAGGGGTGATATGATTGTGTTACAGTGTACAAGGTATTATGGGTGTTATATTGTGTTACGGCAGTGTTATGAGGTGATATGGTTTAACAGGTTGATTGCAGGGTGGACTGTGTTTTGTTATGGAGTGTTACAGGTATAGGTGTATGTGTGTAGGTGTTATGGGTGTATATGGTTGTTTACAGTGATCAGGGTGATACGGGTGTTGGTGATGTTACCAAGGTATTAATGGGTGTTATAGTGTGTTACTTAGTGTTATGGGTGATACGGGTGGGTTGTACAGTGGTGATGCAGGTTGTGGACGGTGTGTTAGAATGGTTACCAGGTATTATGGGTGTTATGTGTGTTACTGAGTGTTTGGGTTGATAACGGGTGTTACAGTGTGATGAAGGTTGATTAGGTGTTTATGAGTGTACAAGGTATTATGTGTAAGTGGGTAGATGTACGGGTGTATGGGATGGTTTGTTACAGGATCAGGATACGGGGTGTATGATGTACAAGAGTCTATGGGTGTTATAGTGTGTGTACTGAGTTATGGGTGATCGGGTGTTACAGGGTTTGAGTGATCGGTGTGTTTAGATTGTACAAGGTTTGTGTTTATGAGCTAGGTTGGTACAGCCTGAACGGGGTATATTATGGGTGTTATATGAGTGGTTTACTGAGTGTTATGGTGATACTGGGTGTTACATGGTGATGCAGGTGATATGCGGTGTGTTGAGTGTCAAGGTATCTATGGGTGTTATAGTGTGTTTACTTGAGTGTTAGGGTGATACGGGTGTTTACAGGTGATGCGGGTGATACGGTGTGGCTTTATGAGTGTTACAAGGTATTAGGGTGTTATAGTGTGGTTACTGAGTGTTATGGTGATATGGGTGTTACAGGGTATGCAGGGATGACGGCTTGTGCTAATGAAGTGTTACAAGGGATTATGGTGTTATAGTGGTGTATACTGAGGGTTATGGGTGATATGGGTGTTACAGAGGTGTATGCAGGTGATATGTTGTGTTATGAGTGTTACAGTGGTTTGTTGGTGTGAGTATACGGGTGCATGGGTTGTTACAGCATGATACGGGGGTCTACAAGGTATATGGTGTGTATAGTGTGTCGGGGTGTAGGGGGCATTACTGTTTACGGGTATTAGTCCATGCAGGATCAATTATTGAGTGATGTTTGGACATTGTTGATCCGTAGGTTGTGAATGTCAGAGGGGGAGCGCTGTTTTGGACATCAATCTTCATTTCACAAGGTGCCGGAACTATTATAAATCTTTCTATGGATCAACCCAGGATAAAATGATATTGACGACTCTACTTTCCGTGTGTAAACAGAGAGTTACGCAATAGGCACCCAGTCTAACAGCGGATCCGCTCTGTCTGGCTGCTGAGTTATTTGGGATCTGCACTAACTCCTCCTTGACGTGGCTGGTCTTTGGTGAGACAAAATGAAACAGATCTTAACAATGTGCAGCAATCAGAGACGACTTGGTATCCCAATTCTACGGTACGTACGAGATTATAAAGCGGACATTATTATACCCACCAATTAGGATGTGACAAAAGAAATAACATTGGATATAGATTTTTTTCTTAATCAGTAACACTAGAGTGTTTTGTTAAATGTGTTATAATCTAGGCAGTATTTGTAACTATGATTTTTCAGCCAGCTAGGCAATGCAGGCACAGACCCACGGCTCCAAACATATTCCGAACTGGTAACCCGCAAGGGATTCTCATTCAGTAGAAGCAATAACTTTATTGGAGAACTGTCCCAGTTAGGTGTAACAGAACGGTTGCTCTATAAAGTACATATTCACCATCCTTCTAAGTGAACGCGGTCCAAAATCCACAATATATGACATTTCAAAAGTGAAATATACAATCCATACATTATATGAAATACAAATAAGTATTTAGATTAAAACTATGAAACGTCATTTAATATTCCCGAGCAGAGTACACTTGACCCTTTGGTAACGTTGCTGTCACCTATGTGTGCATTCCCGTTCTGCAGTTCCTGCGGGAGCTGATACATTCGTAGGGAAGGGCGAGATGATCCTTGCGAGGTTTCATTCCGTGGAACTGATGTGAAACTTCGAAAATCAGATTGATCGGAATTTTCTGAAAACAATAGTTAAGCTTGTTTCTATTTTTTGATGGATGTTTCAATAGAATTTTAGCTCTTTTTTGAGAGACACTCTTATTAACGTTTCGATTTTCGATATAAAAGTTGTCAGTTTCATCAAAATCGGTGGATTCCCCATTTTTTCAAAAACCAGCAGTTCCACGACTCATTGAAAGGATCTCGAAACAGAATTCATCAACTGGATTCGAAACTGGGAGTTATCGAATGGAATTCATCGAAACTGGAAAAAGGATTCTATCGACAGTGGATTCATCGAAACTGAATTAAAAACTGTGCAAACTGGTGGGATTCATCGAAACTGGAATCATCGAACGAACATGACGGAAATTCATCTAACGGGATCTCGAAACTGGAATTTCATCGAATCTGGAATCTCATCGAAACTGTATTCATCGAAACTGGAATTCTCCTGGCTCAACTGGAATTCATCGAAACTGGACATGAAATGGAATTCCATCGAAACTGGAATATCAAACTGCTGGAACTCATCGACTGGGATTCATAAACGGATTTATCGTGGAATTCAATCGAAACTGGGATTCATCTAAACGTGTGAATTCATCGAAACTGGAATCGAAATGGATACGAAACTGGGATTCATCGAACCTGGACATGACTGATCTCGAAACTGGTATTCATCGAAACTGATTCACATGAATCTGTGGATTCACTCGAAACTGGGATTCATCGAAACTGAATTCATCAAAAACTGGGAATTCATCGAAATGGGATTCATCGAAACTGGGAATTTCATGAACACTGGGAATTCAGACTGGAATTGATTAAATGGGATTCTAATTGAAACTGGGATTTATCGCACTGAGGAATTCATTGAAATGGGATTCATCAAACTAACTCAATCAACGGGATTCATCAAAACTGTAAAACGTGGATTACACACATACAATCTCAAGATTCTGGTCTGTCATCGTTGGACAGATGGGAGTACAAACAGCCGTAACTCATTCTACCCTATATAATGTATATGAGACGTTCATATATACGATTGGGGCTGGACTCTTATACTTTAGTAGCAGGTGGCCGACCGTGGCGAGGTTAATTTTTCTGGTCACATTGACCATTTCCGAGTGCCGTCATGATCAGCCCTATCATCGCTAACCATGTGTACCAACGCTTAAATCTTTCCACTCTTTTTCTAAGTAGCTAAAGCCAACACAATGGATGATGTCACAAGCCACACTGGCTGCTGCCAGCCAAGTAGCATCTACGAGCTGCACTTTGTACGGTGACGTTGGAACTGTGGGTGGATCGGGGGGGAAAAAAAAAACACGGGGGGGGTGGGTGTGTGGGTCAGGGGGTCGTGGGGGTGGGGGATTGGGTCGGAAGGGTGGGGTGGCGGGAGGGGGGTGGGGGGGGGGGGTGGGGTGGGGGCGGGAAGGGGGTTGGGGGGTGGGGTGGGGAGGGGGGGGGGGGGGGGTGGGGGGGGGGGGGGGCGGGGGAGGTGGAAGGGCGGGGCGGCGTGGTGAAAGTGCGGGGGGGGGGGGTGGTTGGGGGTGGGAGGGGGAGGGGGATGGGGGGGCAATTCAATGAGCAGGCATCACATTATCGAGACAAATCTTTCATTAAAATGTTCTAGCTACGATGTTGAGCGGAAGTATAATTTTTCCTTCCGATTGTTTAATAACACACATGCCCCTCTAGATCATGGTTGTTTTTGTTGGTATGGCTAGACAAGACAGATCGAAGGCAAACCTGCTGACACATAGGGAAGTTCCCAGTAATTTATGCTTATCCTGTATTGTAACGAAGTTGCAGTCAAACGAAGCCAATAAAGCCAAAGTGAAATAACCGACAATCGGTGCGTGACGGGGGTTAATTTTAAGGAACGACGAGAAAAGGGACTGGGAAGACAAATAGAAATAAGATTAGAAGAACGCGGTTCCCCCCTCCGTTCGAAATGAATACACAGGACGGAAAAAAAGTTCTCAACTCTTTGGCTCCGGCCTCAAAGTGACGTTTAAAAATAAGATTCAAATAGTTCTATAGAGAGAGACCTGATTGTTGTGGTTAGACAGGAAATCCACTGGTCTTGATTTCATTTATGATGAAGCCACTCGGAATGGAACGTTTCCAACACCACCCCAACTGGCCTACAGATGGCGACCTGGTCCCACTATGCTCGTGTTTGTATGCTGAAAATGGCCACAAGGTCAGGGTTAGTCCATAAAAGTCTTATCATTTAAAATGGTGCTAATTTCGTGCCCAACCATCAGATGTTACTTTCAAAGTAATAGATCTGATTGGTTAGCATTTAAATGATAAAACTTTTATTGAATCTCCTTTGGTCTTGTATTTTCCTGTTAAACCGGGGATGTAAAATTCCAAATCCAAACGTGTCTCAAGAATTTTATTTTGAAGTGGTTTGGGGCAGTACAATTTACAAGGGGCGTGGCCCATACACATACCAATGCCAGTCTTACAATACTGGGATCTATTATACCATATGATCATTGAGCACTGTATGGCCAATTTAAACCATGTCGATGATTCTACCATCCCAAGTTTCTATGATAGTATTATGTGGATTATATAGTGCCAACATCTTCCGTAGCGCTTCGCAATGACATGTTATTACATTACATCATGTCCTGTCCCGAAGAGCTTACACTCTAAGCACACAACACGGGGAGACATACAAACTCCTGCAGGTGTCCATGGGTTGGAAATCGACTACAGGACCTCAGCACTGCAAGGTATCAGTTACTAACCACTAAGCCACCGTGCTATAAACATTGTTGTTATTTGCCCTTATTGAAAGTCCCGTAAATTATTTTCATTTCTACGTCTTGCCTGGTATTTAACACCGGAAAACTCCCAATTTACATAAATGCGTTTGGTCGCACCCTTTGGATTTCAGTTAAGACCACGCATTGTTCCTTTCTCTCTCGTTGGGTGGAATACGTTTCCACAATCGCTTGGCGTTTTATATCTATCACGCCTTGGGCTTTATTCAATACAATATACTCACCGAGAATATACAATTAAATGACAATAGAGAGTACAATTGTCTATATTGCTTTATCTCCCGTTCACTTTTCTGTTTTGTTTCCTATTAACCTTTTCTCGTGAAGGTAAAAAAATAGATAAAAAATATTAACATGGCACCGTAACTTGGATTTTCTCTGTTAGACGGGATGCTGGAAGTGTGTAGTTATAGCTAATCAGATATTTAAGGGAACTACCGCTTCATCACCAGACGGGACCGAATAGAACGCAGTTTCAAATCGAATCTGAGGGGTTTTCGAAAAGTCCCAGGAACTTTCGGAACTCCTGATTTCAGGAACCCGACTTTTCAAATTTGCGATTTGATAACCGAAAATCGAAGTAGATAGATTATACGAAATCGAAAGTAGACGATTTTCACAAAACTCAAAAAACTCGAACTTTTGAACTTTCCGAAATTTTCAAAAATTCAAAAACGAAACTCAACAGTTTGCGACATCTCTAGAGGTTTCCTCTGATCAGAAGGCAGAGCTCTTAAATATAGAAACAGTAATTTTGATGTGGGTGTTAAGGGGTGTGTAGGACCGGTGAATTCGTACGGATTCTAGAAATTGGGGTGTTAGTTTCTCCTTCAAATTAAACGCAGTAGTTGCAAGGATTACAAACTTTAATTTTCATTTTATTTTTTTCATTTCTAAATAATATTTTTTTTTACTTTGCAACAATTTCCCCAAATTACACAGTGTACCGGAGTTGTTACTACCCAGTTAGTAGTTGATGGTTGTATTGCACTTGGTCCTCCGCCTCCTACCCACGGAAAGGGATTTCACATGATGATTTTACAGTACAACACTGGTCTATAAACCCAACATGCTTCTTCATCTGAAATTACGTCCCGTGCCATTCGATCTAACATGGTGCAGCCCAACGCCTTATACAACATGTATATATACAAAACCAGCGTGCCCCATTATTATATACAAACCAGCGTGCCCCATTGTACTACAAACCAGCGTTGCCCCATTATTATACAACGCCTATTCAAAACCGCGTGTCCCATTATGATAGCAACATCGTGTCCCATTATTAATACAACCAGCGTGCCCTTTATAATACTCAAACCAGCGTGTCCCATTATGTATACAAACCAGCGTGTCCGTTATGTACATCAAACCAGCGTGTCCCGTATGTAACAACCAGCTGCCCCTGTTATATAATACAAACCAGCGTGTCCCATTATGTAATACAACCAGCGTGTCCCGTTTGTAATACAAACCAGCGTGCCCCTTTATGTAATACAAACCAGCGTGCCCATTATGTAATACAAACCAGCGTGTCCCGTTATGTAATACAAACCAGCGTGTCCCGTTATGTATAAAAAGTGCGTTAGTAACACCAGCGTTGCCTAATCCACAGCTTCGTATGTAATACAAACCAGCGTGTCCCGTAGTTATTTTAAAGGTGCTATGATACCAGCGTCCATATACAAACCAGCGTGTCCCGTTATGGTAAACCGTGCCCAAATATGTAACAAACCACGTGCCTTATTCTACACGCGTGTCCATGTAATACAAACCAGTGTCCGTTTGTCACCACGTGCCCTTATGTAGAAACACGTGGTCCATTATGTATCAACCGATTTGTACAAACAGCGTGTCCGATATAAAGCGTGCCCCAGTAATACAAACCAGCGTGTCCGTTATGGTAATACAAACCACGCCTATGAACAACAGTTGTCCCTTATGTAATACAAACCAAGCCGTTCCCACTTATGTAAATACAAACCAGCGTGTCCCCATTATGTAATAACAACCAGCGGTGTCCCATTACTGTAATACAAACCACGTGTCCACTTATAGTAATCAAACCAGCTCGGTGCTCCCGTTATGTAATACAACACCATCGTGGTCCCTTATGTAATACAAACCAGTCTGTTCCGTTATATTGAATACAACACAGCCGTGTCACGTTATGTATACAAACCAGGTGCTCCCATTATGTAATACAAACCACGTGCCCCATTATAACAGTCCTTGTAATACAAAACAACAGCGGCCCATTAGTAATACAACCAGCGTGTCCCTATTGTAATACAAACCAGCGTGCTCCGTTATTAATACAAAACCAGGTGTCCCTTTATGTAATACAAACCAGCGTGCACCGTTATGTAATACAACCAGGTGCCCCTTATTAATACAAACCAGGTGCCCCATTATGTAATACAAACCAGCGTGCTCCCATAATGTAAACAAACCAGCGTGTCCCATTATGTAATACAACCAAGCGATGCTCCATTATGTAATACAACCAGCGTGCCCATTATGTTAATACAACCCACAGCGTGTCCCCATTATGTAATACAAACCAGCGTGGTCCCCATTGTAATACAACCCAGCGTGCATATAACACCAGCATTATGTCATACAAACCAGCGGTGCACCATTATGTATCACCGGTCAGTAATCCAAACAGCGCTATGTAACAAACCACTATTCCTTTGTATAAACCGTCCCAATACAAAACCACGTGCCACATTATGTAATACAAACCAGCGTGCCCCATTAATGTAATACAAACCACGCGTGCCCTTAATATACAAACCGCCGTTCCTCCATAATGTAATACAAACCGCACGTGCGTCCCTTATTAATACCAAAACCAGCGTGCCCCTTGTCCAACCAGGTGCCTATGTAATACAAACAGCAGTGCCATTCTACACCGTTGCCATTAGTATACAAACAGGGTGCCCATTATGTAATACAAACCAGCGTGCCCCATATGTGATCAAACCAGGTGCCCCATTAATGTAATACAAACCAGCGTGCATAGATCAAAACCCATTATGGAATTTACAAACCAGCGTGCCCATTTGTACACGCGTCCCTATGAATCAAACAGCGTGCTTCCCATTATGTATACAACCAGCTTTGCCTCCCTTATGTAATACAAAACCAGCGTGCCCCGTTATGTAATACAAAACCACGTGCCCTTATGTATACAAACCATGCGTCCCCATTATGTAATACAAACCAGCGTTCCCCATTATGTAATAACAACCAGCGTTGCCCATTATGTAATACAAACAATGCCCCCAAGTAATACCAGCGTGCCCTTTAACCCACCCTGTTCATTATTACATACAAACCAGCGTGTCCCATTATTATACAGGTCCATTATATACAAGCCAGAGTGCCGTGTACACCGCTTTCCATTTGTAATACAAACCAGCTGCCCCATTATGTTAATACAACAGCGTGTCCCATTATTAAATAACAAACCAGCGTGTTCCCAATTATATATACAAACACCAGCCGTGTCCCATTATGGAATACAAACCAGCGGTCCCGTTATGTAAACATACACCAGCGTCCCCATTATGAATTACCAACCGAGCTTCCCCATTATAGTAATACAAAACCAGCGTGCCCCATTATGTATACAAACCGCGTGCCAATTATGATAATACAAGACCAGCGTTGCCCCATTTATATAATCAAACCAGCGTGCCCCAATTATGTAATACAAACCAGCGTTCAGTCCCCATTATGTAATACAAACGCACATAACGCCGTTCCCCATTAATGTAATACAAACCAGGCGTTCCCATTATGTCATACAAACCAGCGTTCCCATTATATATAAAAGCTTTCTAGTAGCAACAGCAGTGCCCCGATTATGTACATAAACCAGCGTTACCATTATGTAATACAAACCAGCGTGTCCCATTATATAATACAAACCAGCGTGCCCCATTGATGTAATACAAACACGTGCCCAAGAACGCGTGCCCATTATTAAACAAACCAGCTTGTCATTATGTAAACAGCGGCCCATTATGTAATTACAAACCAGGTGTCCATGTAATCCAACAGCTTCCATGTAATACAACGCAGCCGTTCCCCATTATTAATACAAACCAGCGTGCCCCATTTGTAATACAAACCACACACGGGCCCATTAATGTATACAAACCAGTGTGGCCCCATTATAGCCTTAACTAAAACGTGGCATCTAACTAAAGATCACATCAGCGCGCTCGCCTCTGGCCGTGCACTAAATACACAGCTAATTCGCTTGATCCTCCCCCTCTGCCCGTGATTTATCCAGAATTAGAATGAGTGTTGCATCCCGGACCGTTTGCGCCAGTGACAATAAACGGCTGCTAATGGCGAAAGGAGTTTTTAACATTAACAACCAATGAAATCCTTTAGGTTGTTCCACTTTCAATCAGGCAAGGAAGTGCAAGAATGAGAGTGTGACCATTCTAGCTAAACCGTGTCAACCATCAGAAATAGCAAGCTGGGCATGGTGGGAATCGTCAGCGACGTTTGTCTTGGCTTTTTGTTAAGAAACTTCCTAATTTACTTGTTTGGTTGTCTACGGATAGCTGTGCTAGCAACCAGCTACCAATAAAATTCAGGGGACAAACAATTAAGCCTTCATTTGTCCAGTTTCCTCTCAGTCGTGTTAATCCTGAGCAACCTGATATTGGAATGTTGGTGCCATAACTTGATTCACTGATTTCACCACCAGATGGCAGCACATGGGTTAGTAACTTAAAAGGGTATGTCCCACCCTAAAAAAAAATGTTTTACCAAACATTCCCCCTGTCCCCCCCGCCGCCCCACCGCTATATAAGTATTATCAGAAAATGCCCCAAACTTTCCTTCCTTCAAACCTTCCCCTTTCCTTTTTTATGAACATACAAACACAAATACATAACTATACATCCATACATACATGAGTTTTTCTATAGAAGATATCATTGCACCTTAGGCTATGTGCCTTCTATCAATACAAACTGTGCAGTGCTGTATTAATAGCTCTGCCTCTTTATGAAATAGCTGCCTATGTCAAACCTGTCCTATGCAAATATGATGTCATAGTGTTTTGTTGACTATAATAGAGATGTGGGCAACACAGTTGGCACATGGTAGCACTGTCCTGCAGACGAGTTTCGAGGGCCACTCATGACACACGTATGCAGTTAAGTCTGTTTTCCCTGTGTTTGCGGATTATTCACATCCATAAAAACATACATATAGTTTAGAATAAGTATTGTGGCACGGCTTTGACATACGCCCTTTGTCCACATTGGTTCCATGAGGTGCCATTTGCAGGTGTGTTTCGAGTCTCCAGATCCCAGGTTAGAAGGGGAGGAGGCCATCTCCATCCGTCCTTTAAATTTACCCTTAAAGGGGATCCCACCCCCTCCTATAAATTCCTAAAGGCATCTCCACCATTCCTAATAAAATTTTTAACCCTTAAAGGCAATCTCCACCCTCCTCTAAAGTTACCCTTAAAGGGCATCTCACCATTCCAGTAAAATTTACCCCTTAAAGGGCATCTCCACCCCTCCTATAAAACTATCAAATCTTAACCCTTAAAGGGCATCCCACCCCGTCATATAAAATAATTTACCCTTAAAGGGCATCTCCACCATGCTATAATATAAATTTACACTTAAAGGGCATCTCCCCCCTCCGATCATATTTACCCTTAAAGTGCATCTCCACCATTCCTATAACATTTACCCTTAAGGGCAATCTCCACCCCTCCTATAAAATTTACCCTTAAAGGCACTCTCCACCATCCTATAATAAAATTTCCCTTCAAGGGCAATCTCACCCTCCTATAAAAACTTTACCCTTAAAGGGCATCTCCACCATTCCTATAAAATTTACCCTTAAAAGGCATCTCTCCACTTCACCCCTGCCTATAAAATTGTACGCTTAAGGGCATCTTCCACCATTCCTATAATTTTACCCTAAGGGCATCTCCACGTCGATAAAATTTTACCCTTAAAGTGCATACCCACCCCCTCCTATAAACGTTGATATACTGTAGGTCCACCCCCAAACCCCATTTACGCTATACTTTCCATTAAGAACAATGCCCCCATCTTCTTATTTTTCTAATTTTTTTCCCCCTATCACAGCTGTCAGAGATGTGCTCAACGCTCCCTTACCCACTGGGACACAGATGGTACAGCAAACAGTTACACTTAGCAGCTGTCAGCTCCAGGGAAAGCCTCTGGAAGCCGGTCTGAGCAGCAACCTTCATCTTGTGTGTCAGTGACAGAACAGTGTTGGCATGCACCAGTGGCCAGTGTACTCAGAAGGGGCGGGGAATAAGCAGGGTCAGGAAGATAGGAAATGAGCTTACATGTCGGCAGTGAAGGCTGTGGCAGAAGCTTATAAGTGTCGCCGGACCTACAAGTGGGTCAGTGACTAAGGGGAGGGTTGGGTCAGTTGGAGCACTTCCACTATACATTACCATTTAATTAACAAAGCAGGTACAGACATCTTGTGAATACTATCATTCTACTTGTTCAAAATATTACTTTCCAGCTAAAATTTGTTTAGGTGAGTATAGTGACCCTTGTGTTTAGTATGCAGCTAATAAGTGCTGAATACACCAAAACTTGGGGTTTGGGGCAGGTCAAGATATGTGGCCATTTTTTTGGGTGGCTCATTCCCTTGACAAAGAAAAATGTTTTGTATATAACTTCATATAGTGAAATAAACTGATTTTTACCCACGTTTACCCTGCAGACCAACTGTTCCTTTCTGATGGCCGGAACCTTCCCCGTCCGATCCAAGACCATTTCATTTTTGTGCCAGATTTGTTTTGGCAAAACCGTATCAAAACAAACACGCTCATTGTGCGCTGTCCTCCTCCCTCCAGAGGGGAATTGATTAAATGTATTGCTTTGTCCTTGGTGCCTTTATATCCCCATAAAATTTAGTGAGAGGAATAAAAATGTTTAAAAAGTCATTTTGATTTCATAGGCAATAGTGGGGCAACTCTGATACTGATATGGAGGCTCTTAGCATCTTTATCCTTGCTAGAATCTTCATACGAAGAACAAGGCGTTTGATGGGGTCGGGGTTCTCTAAGTAAAGCTATGCTCTTTTGTTGTTGCTTAGACACCGTTAAGGTCTCTAATTTTTTTTAATACACATTTTCTTGTAATTTATGGGTGGCGCTAGTGAATGCTCATTCGCGAACGGCGATATCACGGATTTTCCGGATTTCCGCCTTCTGAACTTTCCCAAATCCGAACCGCATTTTCGAATTTTTTTGAAATTACGAGATTTCTCGTATTTTCCAAAGGTGGGAAATATGTGTTTCGAAAATTTTTCCAAATACGAGGATTTCTCGTATTTTCGAAGATTTTTCATTTAATGGGTCCGCTCGCGTATTTTCGAATTTTCGAATTTTTTCTGAAGTTCGGCGGATTCCTCTAGCGGACCCGATTTTGCGAAGATCGGACACTCTCTAGTGGGACAATTTTTTTACTAAGCAAAAAAAATAGAAACAAGTATCTCGCTTACTTTCGAGACTTCCTCTCTCCCCTGTTCAAATCACTGAGCTTTCTGAAAAAACACTGTGAGCGGGGGGGGGCCGTAACTATCTACTGTAAGATTTTTTTTTTAAATTCTTTTCACAACCTTTGATTAGGGATTACTAAAAAGACCATCAACTATTCAATTTTAATACAGTAGTTGTCTGACCTGTAAGAAAAAAGGGGGTGAAATGTTTTATAGGATAACTCCTAAAGTATGATTTCAACTTGAAAGACTGTGGGAATTGTAGTTTAAAATCTTACGTTAAACTACGTGGACTCTCTCTAAAATCCCTTGTTGTACAAAACAAGAGTTGGTGGATTTAATGTTTCATGTTGCACAGATGGATATACCATTGTTCGCCGAGCACAGTAATAATTTCTGTCCAGATTTTAATTTCAGTGGTCAGGCTCTATGTAATGTTCATGATATTGCATTCCATCTTTCATTACTCTGCTTGGGAATAATCAGCTCCCATAAACTAACATTACTTGCTGCTGTAGCTGTGTTTAAATGTTAGAATTCCTTCCCCTTACTGTTTGCATCTGTACACTGATGAATCCGAAACGCTCCCATGGGCGTCCACTTTTTTTTTTAACGCAAATATAATAAGTACCCAATTATCAGCTGATTGTTTACATAGGATGGCTATCGATCCTCGAGGAGTCGCGTGTGCCGACCCCAGTTGTCAATTGTACAATTTGCTGTCCTAACACGTACCTCTGGGCAGACCATTCCTCCACTGCTGTGAGATAGAAGGTTTTATGTTCCCGAAAAATTATGTTGATCACCCAAATTCCCCTTGTAATTTTGCTCCTATGAGATTATTTGTGACTTATTCCACACATGTAATGGATAGTGACAGTTAACTCCTACCCTATAATATACAATATACAAGAACCTGAACATCCTGTAATAATGCTGTAATTATTTTTAGCTAGTCACATTTACAATAGATTATCATCAGTTCTAATATCAGTGTTTAGCTGTTATCAGTTTATCAGTGTTATCTATGTTATCTTAGATGTTTAGGCTTTCATAGTTTTAATCTTTGTATACATCAGTTATAATCGTGTTTCTATGTATCAGTTGATAATCAGTGTTTTAGCTTTATCAGTTAAATCAGTTTTACATGCAATCAGTGTTTAGCTATGTTATCATTTATAAGACCAGTGTTTAGCTAATGTCATCAGTTTAATATCATGTTTAAGCTATATCAGTTATATCAGTTAGTATGTCAGTGTTAGTATCATCAAGTGTTTAGGCTATGTCCATCATTTATAAATCAGTGTTTTAAGCTATTATCAGTATAATCAGTTAGTTTTATAAATCCAAAATAGTGTCTATGTCATCGTTAAATCAGTGTGTTAGCTATGCACTAATAGTAGCAGCCAGTCATTATAAGTCAGTGTTTAGCTATGTTATCATGTATATAGATCTTTACTATGTCATCATACATGTAGTCTTATCATATACAGTGTTTAAGCTATGTCCTATACATGTTAGTAGATCAGTATCTAGTTTTCAGCTATGTCATCAGTTAATAATCAGTGTTTAGCTATGTCATCCAGTTATCATCAGTGTTTAGCTATGTCTATCAGTGTATCATCAGTGTTTAGCTCTTGTTATCCTTTATATCAGTGTTTTAGCTATTGTCATCAGTTATAATCAGTGTTGGCTATGTCATATTATATAATCAGTGGTTTAGCTATTCATCAAATGATTAGCACCATCAGTTCCAGTGTTAGCTATGTATCAGTTATACATCAGTGTTTGCTGTTATCAGTTATAATCAAGTGTTTAGCTATGTCCTCAGTATAAATCAGTGTTTATCTATGTCATCAGTTGAAATCATTGTTTTGCTATGTCAATCAGCTATAATCATGTTTACTATGTTATCATGTATATCAGTGTTTAAGGCTATGTCATCAGATATAATCAGTTGTTTATGCATGTCACCAGAATATAATCAGTGTTTAGTCTATTCCATCAGTTTATACAATGATTGCTTATCAGTTATAATCATTGTTCATCAGGCTCATTATGAATCTATGCTACGTTCAATTATATTAGTTTTAGCTATGTATCCAGTTATAATCAGTGTTTTGCTATTTTGTTTATCAAGTGGTTTATATGATCTCAGTCTTAGGTTTAGCTATAATCAGCTATTATAATCATATGTTTAGCATGTCATCCCAGTTATAATATGTTTACTATGTCTCACAGTTTAATCAGTGTTTAGCTATGTTCTCACGTTATCAATCAGTGTTTAGCCTACTGTTCTCATATCTTTCCTCAGCAATATTTTAGTACATTTACATGTTATCAGCTATGGTTATCTAGTCTATGTATCAGTATATAATGATCATTTCAGGTGTTAGCTATGCCTTATCAGTATTTAGTAGCATCTTTATACATTATAGTTAATCCGTGTTTAGCATGTTATCAGTTATAATAGGTGTTTACAGCTATGTCACCAGATTATCTAATGTGTTTGTCTAGCTATTATCAGTTTTATATAGTTGTTTAGGCTTGCTATCAGTCTAGATCAGTGTTTAGCAATGTATCATTTCTATCAGTGTGTTAGCTCATGTCACTCACATATAATCAGTGTTTAGCTATGCTTTAGGATAATCAGGTGTTGTAGTATGATCATTTCCGTGTTTAGCTATTCCTAGTTATAATCTATGTTTAAGCATGTCATTTCCGTGTTATCCAATGTCATAGTTATAAAGTGTTTAGCTACTTCATCATTTATAATCAGCAGTGTTTTTAGCTTGTTATCAGTTAATAATCATGTTTAGCTATGTCACCAGATATTAATCAGTGTTTAGCTATTCCATCATTTATAAATCAGTGATTACTGTCATCATTATAATCGAGTTTCAGCATGCCATCATTATATCAGTATTTATCTACGTCATCAATTATAATCAGGTGGTTTAGCTATGTTATCAGTTATAATCAGTGTTTATCTATGTACAGTTTAAATCAGTGTTGAGCTATTCATTATAATCAGTTTTAGCTATGTTATCAGTTATAATTAGTGTTTAGCTATTCATCAGTTATATCAGAGTTTAGCTATGTTATTCAGTTATAATCAGTGGTTTAGCTATGTTATCAGTTATAATCATTGGTTAGTATGTTATCAGTTATATCAGTGTTTTATCTATGTTATCAGTTATCATCATTTTTTTGCTATGTTATCAGTTATAATCATTGTTTGCTATGTTATCAGTTATCAATCTGTTTAGCTATGTTATCAGTTATAATCATTGTTTAGCTAGTTATCAGTTATAATTAGTTTTTAGCTATGTCATCATCAGTTTATAATTTAGAGG